>JAVDBV010054302.1:0-16967 GCA_032619315.1 Piper longum
GAGTAGTGTCCAATCTTATGTTCGTGAACCGGGCACTTGTTCCGTTGTGTACGAAGTGGGTGTCCAGTAGGGGGGCTGTGTAGTATTCCGCACCTTGCACAGTATTGTAGGCTGGTGATTCCGAGGAAAAAACACGCCGCACGAGGAACGATTAGGGCGAAAAATAAAACCCTAAATCCGACCTTGTGACAGGAGGGCGGAGGTGTGCAGTGGCGCACCGGTGGTGAATGGGAGATATAGGCTTCCTCCTCCAGCAAGGCCGGTGACTGAAACGTTATTCTGTTTGGAAACGATTTCCGAACCAAATAAACCAAAACCGAATAATATTATTTCGGTTAGGCCAAACTAATACCGAAACCGAATTATAACCGAGCCAAACTTTCACAAGTCGGGTAAACAAACCACGTTTAGACTTATTTGAGACTTATAAGATATTTTCTTTGCATTAAAGTAAAATAAGATAAATGTGTGATATTTATTTATCAAAAGAAGTACGCAGGTGATTTGTTGAAAGGTTTAATATGTCAAATTGCAAGCCTATGTGGACACCTATGGGGATGAATGAGAAACTCGAATAATATGATAGTGATAAATTGGTCAATGAGTAAATGTATAAAAATTTGATTGAACCTTTGATTTAATTTACAAATATTAAACCAAACATTGTGCAAAGTACATTGCTAAGCCAAATAAATCTAATTTAATGGCTTCTATGATAATTTTCAGATATGTGAAAGGAATTACAAATTTTGGTGTGAGATATGAAATTGATAATAAAGCTAAATTTATTGGAATTCAAATAGTGATTGGGTCAATTGCTAAGATGATAGGAAGCTAAACATATTAGGATATGTTTTACTTTTCGGAAGCAAAGCACTATCATGATCTTATAAGAAGGAAAAGGCAGTTGCATTATCTTTATGGTGAAGCTAAATTTATTTCTATCATAAATGCAGCATGTAAAGATATTTGGTTGAGGAGAAGTCTTAAAGATTATTTGTGTGAATAAGATTGAACAACTACAATATTTTATGATAATATGTCCGCTTTTTGTAACTAATAAAAATTTTGTTCCAAACATATTTAGTTGTGACATTATTTTATTAGAGACTTATTGAAAAATATAAAA
The DNA here is from genome assembly GCA_032619315.1 of Piper longum. Classification (NCBI taxonomy): domain Eukaryota; kingdom Viridiplantae; phylum Streptophyta; class Magnoliopsida; order Piperales; family Piperaceae; genus Piper; species Piper longum. The sequence goes on from JAVDBV010054302.1 coordinate 1,130, forward strand.
TTAAATTGAAATTCATCGACATGAATGAGAAAATGACTGATGTGTTTACAAAAGTTTTCACTCAAGACAAGTTTGAATATTTTAAATGGGTTACAAAACTTACAAATTAAGAAGGGTGTTAGAAATTGATGTAATTTATATTTTTGAGTATGAGTAGAACAAGTTGTAATATGTACCCAAGTGTATGGGCTATTACGCACTTAAGCCCATCTTCCCCAGAAGATGTAACCGAGAGCTGCCTTTAGAGTTAATGCAGCAAGCAGTTCAAAAAAAAAAAAAGAAAAGTAAAACAAGAGCTACGACCCCTTGCTCCCAACATGGTAAGATTTCTTTGTTGATTTATCAATTATTTTGAATTCATTATCTATCTATCCAACTTCATCCTAACTCAATTTAGTTGATTAGATTAATGAATATCAAGGGTGAGATCTCTTAAATTGATTTATTTGTAAATTCCAAAGTACCCATTTTGTTCTTTATCATGAGGTTCACGGTGCCGGCATAACATAGCCATCACCAGTGGGGAGCACAGTATTGATGTCTCACAGCCATAGGGACCATATGCACCGTGGTCGGAATATTACAACCGTCGCACATTGAAGCCATACTGCTGTTATTTATGGATTGTGCTGTCTTAGTTATGAAGATTAATTGTCTTTTTATTTTTGCCTTATGGATCTAATTATCTATTTATTAATCCAAGGCTTAATATTTAGTAGAATTTGTATATTCTTTGCTACTATTTAAGACAAATTTATGAAAGCGTCATTGTGAAGGCTATTTCATGGGAAAATAAGGTTGAGAAGTAGGTTGGCTAGCAGGGAATATGTGTATTGTAATGTCACAAGCTTTGCTTTCTTCCCAGGACATATATACGTGTAAAATTGAGCATGACTTTGAACAATAAACAAATGAAGATCAACCCAGGACATGAAGCAAGAAATAAGAAATGGATTGTGAACTATTTTCACCTCAAATTCCGCATTGCAAATACGATTCTTTTGCCCAAAGCGGTCACACGTCTGTCATCGATGCTGTCAGCCGGGGTCGCCGCTGAATCTGTATTTTGACACAAGGCTATGATTAGGGGTGTTAATTTAGCGAGTCAGCTCGTGAATATTTGACGTTCGGCTCGGTTTGACTCGACTCGAAACTCGATATTTAAATGCTCGACTCGAACTCGAATCCTAAGAGCCGAGCTTGAGCAAGGCCGTGTTCGACTCGACTCGACTCGGTTATAACTCGAATTCGACTCGAACTCGACTTGTAGCCCGACTCGCTCGATAAAATAATATAATAATATAGTTTTTATATTATATATATATATATACTAATAAATTTAATTATAACTAATTATATTTATTTATATACAATATAATAACAAAAAGGTGAGATAGTTGAGATAGTAAGTAATCAAGTCCTTAACCTCAAGGTCCAAATCACGCCAACTTCATTTTTTTAATTGAGTTAAACGAACCGGTTTCAAGCTCACGAATGAGCTAGGTTCGACCTCGCAGTTTAAGTATATTCGAGCTCGAGTCGAAGCTCGAATACGTAAAAAATATTCGAGTTGAATTCGAGCATGAATGTTCAAAACTCGTTCGATCTCGAGTCGAGTTCGAATGAACTTTGAACTATTCGAGCTGAGCTCGAACACAAGTCGAGATCGGCTCGATCGCTCGTTTAGCACCCCTAGCTATGATATTATAGATATACGTCCAACAACATGCCCAAGCCCGCGCTCATAGTAGTATTGTCTGTTGTAGATGGACGTAGACTAGGAGTTTTGTAGTCTGTGGTGGCATGTCCGTGGACATGTATGCCATAATTTTAATGGATCTGGTTGTGGACAAGGGCGAGTTACGTTGCCATGTTCTTGGCAGTCTTATTTAAAATATGTGGTATAGATATAATTTAAGTTTATTTATTTGTTTTCCTAATGATAAAAGATGAAAGAATTCGATGCATGAAGTATGCGGTCACTTCTTATCAATCTTCCCAAATTCTAACCGGTACCTATTCTCTACCCCAAACTATTAAAAGATAAGGAAGCCTTTTACAGGTGAAGGTAAAAAATTTTGAGGGAAACATTTATAAGAGTTAGCTTATTTGAGTTATATATTAATTTGTGCCTTTTTTTAGACATTTTATAAAATTATATATATATATATATATATATTAAAAGTAGGGTGTAAAAGTAAGAAGTTGATAAAATTTTGTCTTTTTTTAATATCATTACCACCTATCTTCATATTTTCAAAAGATGCACGTGTTAATAAATATTTTAAAATTAATTTTTGTAACAATTACTATGATAATTAAGAAAAAAGGATTAGAAACATTAGATTGTGTTGAAATTTTATAATTACTCTTATTATTTATTATTTATTATTTTATTTACTAATATTATTTTTAATTGTGGGACTCACTCAATTAAATAACATGAAAAATATAACACATATAAGTCATATGAGGTATAACTCGTGTACTATATAGGGCTTAAATTTTTATTATTACAAATAGGTGTAAAATTTTATATATTATCAAACAAAGAGTGAAAATTTGCTAATGAGTTCAAAACAGAATTGAATTAAGTGTTACAATGTTTAAAGGATTCAGCTACTATTGGGGAAAATATTATAAACTAGCTACCAACATGTGCGATGCACAACTAAAGGATTCGAAATAAAACCTAATTATAATATAACTCAAAATAAATTTCAATTAAAATAGAAAACTATTGAAAGGATTCGAAACAAATTTTAATTATAGCAGAAATGTAATAATTTTATTAATAAAAAATAAAAGGATAATATTATGAAATAATTAAAAGACACATGACAAAACAAATCCTAAATACAATAGAAAAGTATTAAAGAATGCGAAACAAATCATAATTATAATAAAAAGGTAAATTTTTTACTAATAAAAAATAAATAATTATAGTACAAAATAATTAGTTGGCACATGACAACACACGCGGCAAAATAAATCTTAATTACAATAGAAAAGTATTAAAGGATTTGAAACAAAACATAATTATAATAGAAAAGTAAAATAATTAAAGGACGTATGGAAGCACCATATGGAAAATCCTTTGTCATATATATTAATATATATAGACACATAGATAGATAGTCGTATTACAAAAATTTAGATGGACGGTGGACATGGCTTATAAAGTCACCTTTAATTATAATAAAAAATTTTATGGGATGAATTAACTATTTTAAAGGGATTACTTACCCCTGTCCACTTGTACTTAGCTAGGGTCATTACACAAAAACTTTTCGAGTCAGCTCCATTCTTTAACTTTTTGAGTCAAACTCTATCCATGATTCCTTAATCCCCACCGATAGATTTTATTATTGACTTAGGTAACAAGATTATTAAAAAATATTCTTTTCCTTTTAAATTTAGTCAAGCCATTATTCTTAAAGTAATAAGAATTATATATAATATATCAGTTTCAAGTATGAAAGAGAGCAATATCTACTAACTTCATATAACCAGCTTATTTATTAGATCGAAAAAATTGCATAAATGACTTTGAGGCGGTTTAGAATTGATCCCAGATGGACTCTATTCAAGAGCCTGCCGAATCCCGAGTGTTTGAATTATAGTTCTAATAGCTTAGATGAATATGAATGTGGTGGGAAAACGCATTAACTCGTGCCCAAGTGATGAGCTAACATAATAAATCATCATGCTTATAACATATGATTCTATATATCTTTCAATGACAAATTCTAGCTTGCATTTATGCGAACATATGATTCACGTAGCTAATTAAATGAAACCCACCAACCCATTAATTGGAAAGAATTATGATTAGAGGGACATAGATAACCATAATCTTTAAAAGTTTAATATACCTAGCTATCATTGATAATGTGAACGAGCTAAAACAATGAAACTCTTGAAGGGTTAGCGAACTTGCCCTCGTTATCCAAATGAACAGTTCTACATCAAAACTGTGCTTGAAATTTCCACACCGCGTAGACCTTTACATTTCTTCCCAGCGTAGATGGAACATTATAAAGATGAACCAAAGTATATATACGTGTTCCTATCATTTCTCTAGACTGATAAGATCCTTCTTGGCAGTTTCTTCTCACGAGTTATTGAATTTTCTCCAATCTTAGTCTTTCATTAAACCAATATTTCAAAGTTATCAACGCGTATAATGGATTTTTATTCTCTCTTCTTCTATATCTTAATATTAATACAAGTACTATCAGACCTTTCTTTGATTAAAGTCCTTCATATTGGGATTTCTTTCAACTTGTGTGTTTGGCATTTTCCTGCCCATTTCTTCTATGGTCGATTAATATTTGAACGATGGATGCAAATACCAACAAACTGCCTTGATTATTTTTTTCATGGGTACTTGACCAATCTTCTCTTGGAGTCACATCAAAAAGTGGTTGGATTGGCTACGTTCTCAAATAAAGCCTAAAACGTTTTCACATTAAGACTAGTACTCGTGATACATACATCTCCCAAACGCAAAAAATGTGGCCAAGACTTTCTTCACATTTAGTTCACAGGGGTAAGATGTACCCGTACTGATTATGCAAACCCAACTTTTTCTTGATTTTTTCTGTTGTGTGAAGGTCTTGATGTGAAAAGAGTCACTTAATTGTACGCTGCTGACTTGTTCATGGTCATATATTATAAATATAAAGATGAATTGAGATAAGAATCATGACTCAACGTACAAACTTTCCACATAACAAAACAAAGTGGACAAATTGTGTTTACAACACTCGATCCTTTTCTCATCCCTTCCATACCAACTACCTTGCCCCTTGCAACACGCCGCGAAAACATACAAAGACTCCCAAAGTCTAGACGACGACTGATATCACTCTTACGTTGGCATGGTGACGCCAGTCTCATACGCATGAAAATGTTGTCATCACAATGAGTCACGATTTGTTTTGTGGTATATATTTAGCATCCATTCTTCTCAAATAATAGTTTTCAGGTACCAATTACCATTCACATGATCTTCACTATTTTTTCTTATTTTCTGGCAAAGAAAATATTAAAGAGAATTAAGTTGTGGCATGGATCTTGCAGTTGATCTGAATGTAAGTAAGAGTTTTCAAGATAGGCAAATAGATCATGCATCTTTTATTTCGTTTAAAACTGTTATTTATGACATCTTAACATCCTTGATTGTTGTGGCAGGCTAGCTACCCGTATGATGAAAACGGTGATGCCAACAACATGGATGTTGAAGATGAAACTGTCTTCTACGATTCAAAGGTGAAACCAGTCCATAATTTTTTCCTCTAGAAAACTTTCGTCGCTAGTTTGATTCTTGGGCTTTTCTTTTTTCTTCGTTTTTACCATGCAAACTAGCTAACTGGCTATGACTTCAATGAATATACCATATTTGCATGAATTTTTTATTTTATGTAAAATCATCAATATTGATTTGAATTCAAGCTTTACGGTTAAGATTTTCTGTAAGGTCACCGATCAAAACCCAATTGTGAAAATTTACATCTATCTCTTCAATATTGATGGCACTTTATATACTGTGATTATCTAAGCTAATGGAATTTGTTGTACTTTGATGAAATATTTCATTTTTTTCTACTCTGAATTAGCAAGATCAACTAGCATAATACAATTCATTCATTCGTCTGTGTTACTAATCCGGATTATCATTTTGGAAAGCATGATAAACATTCATGTGATATGTTATCCAATGAAGCTGTCATAGTTATTAGTACTGATGCTCTCAACCTTAAAATAAGAAGCAACCTATTTGGTACTTATCTATTGGGTGTATGCTGGGTTTTGTAGGTAAAAACCATTGGAGCAGAATTGAAGCGTTTGCGTGAAGAGAACCAAAAACTACAGATCCTACTTGAAGGGATGAAGAAGAGCTGCAAGCACATTGAATCCAACTTAAAGAGAAAATCTTCATGTGACCATAGTTTTGTGACTGACCCATGTAATGAAAGGGCTAGCCCAGATTCACTAAAGCATCAATCAAGCATTAATCCCTGGAAACCCAAGTCTTCCCAAGTGTTCATAAAAATTAATCCATCAAATGAGAAGTTGGTGAGTAGTCTATTTGATATCCTCTGAACTGCAATATGCTGCTTCCTGCATTCTCCTAACTTTGTGATCCTATTCAATGGTGTAGACAGTAAAAGATGGCTATCAATGGAGAAAATATGGCCAGAAAGTCACAAAGGATAACCCTTCACCAAGGGCCTATTACAGGTGTTCTGGCCCTGGATGCCCTGTAAAAAAGAAGGTAATGTATATTATAACCCTCTCTGTTTGTGCTTATCCCCACACTTCCCGTTCAATCATCTGCGATGTTTTATGATAAAGAATTGCATAAGATATGAGTAGACACAGGTAAGAAGATGGTAATCCTAAAAATGATGAAGATTAGTACAAGTCAACAGATACGAGCAGGGTACTCTTGAAGGAATTTTTCTTTCAGAGTTTGCCATGATATTTGTATATCATGTATATAAAAACTACTTTGACTCACATCCATGTTCCTTAATTATACCAGCTAATTAATTATTCTTACAACTTTTCTTTAAGAAACCACAATAACGTGGCTTATTTAATCAGCCACCAATCGGTTTGCGGAACTCCTTTTTCGTAATTTTGTGACCTTTATTGTAATTTCGTAATTTTCGACGGTATTTTCCGAATATTTTGCAAAATCTTACCTAGAAAAGAAGAAGATTCAATCGGTGACAATTTAGGTGGCACCGATGTCTCTTTCGCCCACGGATTTTGACGAGAGCAGAAATCAATCCCGTGTTAAACGTACTCCACAGAATTTTGACCCGAGTTTGCCAAAATTGAAGGTGTCCAATGGTGTGTGTTAGAAAACCATTCATGGAGTTGCAACTAGAAAAAAAATGAATGGCATTGAGTCAAAGTGGGGAGTTGAGGAAAATGAAGTCTTAAAACAATGCTTCCCACTTAACCAAGTTAACCTACATCTTAAATAAAAACTACTAAGTCAAGCCTTGTTTTAAAACCGAACCGAACCGGCCGGCCCGACCAGGTATACGAGGTATGAACTTCAGTCCGGTCCGAGTCACCACCTGAAACCATATGTACAATTGACGTCGGTTTTTAAACCAGGTTTTTGCTAAAACAATGGTATTTTCTGAATATAACCAATTTTTATGCAATATAGAGAGAGAAGAGAAGGGTATAAGTATGTTTTGGGAGCGATGTGGGACTAACACGGTGGTAAAACTAAATGTTCATTTATGGTGGTTTAATTAACATGTTGAATCTGGTTCAACCCGACTTTGCTTGGTTAAACCAAGTGTCTCATGTGCCGGTCAGGTTTGGTCAATGGTACAATTTTTTAAAAAATTAAAATAATATACTCTTCCTTTTATAGATGTATCTATTAAAATTGAGAATTTCTTGTGAAGGTGCAACGAAGTGCTGATGATAGATCGGTATTGGTGGCCACATATGAAGGGGAGCACAATCATCCCTTTGTAAGTGACAAACCTCATCATGTCCGGGCCTCTCTTCCTCTTGGCTTTCTTGGTTTCCCATCGCCTGATTCTCTTTCCTCGTCTTCAACTGCTCATGAATTGCCATCTACAATTCCTGATAATGGTCAGGGGAGTGTATGGGTTCAACTTGATGATGAAGAAAGTGGTACCAATGTAAACATTAAAAACATGGAGGAGCTGGTGACTAAATTGTACAGAGACCCAAACTTCACTCAGTCCTTAGCTGCTGCAGTTGCACAATCCCTCAGCAGTAATGTTGTACCATTTAAAATATAATGTAGTTTGTCATTAGGTAAAGAAGTAATCTGGTTGCTGTTAGATTAGAAATGAAATATTTATATAAGATGATATCATTTCCTTTTCAATTTTTTTATTTTTTTTAAATCATTTAAATTTACCTAATTTTAATAGCATCCTATATGTTTAATTTTTTCATTAATACTCTAAATTTGGTTCGCTAGAAAAACTTGACTGAGATATTATTATTATTTGAAACTAGTCTTGAACTAGTTAATCATACAAGACTAGTCATTGTTGTTGCCGAAGTCATCATTGTGGATGCTACCACCTTTGTTATTGTCGCCCAAAGATTAAACTTATTTAATCGAAAACAATAAAGTAATACAAAATTACTTACCTTCTATACGCACTAAAAAAATGAACCTTTGATCTACATAAAATCACAAATTGAAAATCATCTAATTCCATAGGTTAAGCCAAACCGTGAGAATTATCTCACACAAACACATCTCAAAAACTCTGTCTCATTTTAAACTAAGACACAGTATGTATTGAATATAAAATTAACTAATTAAATAATCTTACAGTGGGAACCCCTAAATTTACTTTTTCAACAACTAATTTTGACTTTTTTTTCTCTAGATGATGGACAGCCAAACAACTATCTAAAGGTTTACCAATCGTCCACTTAAAGTTGCCTCTGGGCCTTCATTTAAACTCACGACTCAAGTCAGGGTTTCACAATTAGAACCAATCGGTTCAACTGTTATTTTTAATTAAGTCAATTTCAGAATACACTAGATGAGTCGAGGCCGGTCGTGTGTTATGAGGTATACCCAAGTATATAATGATAACATCAGTAACACAATAGCAAAATGAGTTCTTAGAGTAAATGAGAGTATGCCTAGTTTTTTTTGTTTTCAGTAGACCATAAAATTAGAATTAAGTTGTTTATTGTATTAGGATGCGTGATTTATTATTTTTGTAGTAGCCTTAGAATATGTCATTCGCTTAGATACGATTATTTTATTTTATGATATTTTAGTATATTTTATCCTATATTTTTCAGAATTTATTTATTATTATCGACACGGGTCGGGAATGATCAAGTGTTATTTACAAAACTACCCCCATGGGTTTCTAACTTTTTTTCCCTTATTTCTCCCCTAACTCAACCACCTTACCACCACTCTCCTGACATTACTGCCACCGGCGACCACCGCCCTTCCCTTTTCCCTCATTCCTTTCCCCTATTTTCCCTTGGAGACCGACCACCCACCTGCCCTACCCAACGGCCTCCCTTGTCTTCTTGGAGTGCCACTACCACCTCGCCGCTGCCGGCCAACTGTCGCCACTTCCTCCCTCATCCCGGCCAGCTCCCACCCCAACCAAGCCCTTCCCCTCCTTTCCCTTCCTATCCTAATACACTCATCGCCCTTCCTCCCTATTTGCCTAGCCACCGCCAGCAGTGGCAATTGGCTGCAACCGTCGGCAAATTTCCAGCTGAGTCACCACCTACTCCTCTTACTCCCCTACCCTAGCCCTACCCTTCCACCTCCTCGCCGATTTCAGCCACAACCACCCCCCTCAGCCACCACGGCCACAACCATCGTCGTCGCCAATTCGAGTCCGAATCATCCCAAGATTCTTTTCATTTCTCAAATTTTAGTTTTTAAATTTATTTTAATCATTATACATATCATTCATAATTTTAGAAATTTTTCATATTTTTTGTTAATATGTTAATTTTGAAATATTTTACAATTATTTGTTGATTAATAAATTTTTTATGTAATTAAGAATTGATAATGATTAACGATAATTCAAATTAATTGATTATGAAATTAATTATGATACGGATGATTTTTGAAATTATGATACTTACATATTAATATTATAATTGCATCAATTAATTATTAGTGATTAGGAAATTAATTCATAATAGAAATTAGTTGTGGAATGACATACTTATGATTAGTAAACTTAATTGAGGCTAAAATATCATAAGGAGGATTATTAGCTAATTAATCATCATTAGGGTTACTAATCTAATTTAATGAAGATTAACATGAAATGATGCTCCAAGTGGATGTTAGTAATTATAGTATTTATAATTTTGTGATGATTCACATGTATTCATTTCATTCATGCATTATATAGCTAGCTTGGAAGTTAGTATTTAGTTTTGATGTGAAGGTATACAGTGAGTTCCCTGCCTAAGTGTGTGGCCTCACTTGGAGCATCTACCAAGTATGTTTAGGATTTGTTCCTTGCTTTTCGTTTTACTCTAGTGTGATTTATTTTACTAATTACAGAAGTTTTATTTGAACCCACTTAACTCGATGCATTTAGACAATTGTTTTCTGCATTAATAACCCTCGAGGATGATATCCCTCGAGTCTGATTTTGAAAATAAAATCTACCTCAAGATTCCTCTGGGTCTATAATATTAAATATCTTCTCAGGCTTATATATATTTTTATCAAGTTTTTACTGAGAGGAGAGAAGGTGAAAATGATTCATACGTACCATAAGTTAGTGTACGTGCTAGTCACAGTGGGCTTTGAATTATTGAGCGGGTTGTTTTATTCCCGAGCGATCCTAATAACTCTGCATTTTGAGTTTCCCCACACCTAGAGAAACGTAGAGATTTATGAGTAATATTTAGTAGAATGCACATCCGGACCTATAATTAAAAGGGTACTGAAGGCTAGCGCCTTCATGATTAGGGCTAGGAGATATATAGAGGAAAAGAGAGGGCTTAGTATATGCTGGTAATCCAAAGGGATAGAAAAGAAAATAAGAAAATGCCGATAGAGGCATCAATAGACCATTTAGTTCACGATGTTACTAGGTCTCCAGCTCGATGACTCTCTAATAGATACCCTTTAGAGAGTTCACTAGAAGTTATATATAGTTTTTCTTCAAAATAAGAGCTAGCTCTCATTTGTCAGCTTGCTATAGTTATTATTGGACATTAATATTCGTTATTGACGGTTTTCTATTATATATATAGGTAAGGAGTAGGAGTCTTATATGGAGCAGGAGTCTAATATGTCACCATGAATAGAGGAACAATTACTACTATGTGCACACACATCAACCTAGCACAATATGTTGGATTGTTGTGCTTTGATTATGATGTATCAGTTAATAATGCAATGTTTGATGTTGAAATGACTGAATAATGTTGAAATGATATAATAGTTATATTAGATAAAATCCGCAGATGGGTCAATACCCAATTTATGAACATGATATTGTGAATATGATAAGTATGACAGTACAAATGAACAAAAGGGTCAAGACCCAATTTATGATTATAATTGTGTTACATGTGATATTTAGATATATATTTATGTATTATTATTTTGACAAGTAAGCCCCTTATTGCACTTTTAGGAGAAACTCTGTCCGTTTGATTTTAGAAATTTTATCAATTTTATCGTGATTGTCTTTAAGTGTGAATTACTTGTCATGTCATTCACATAGCATCCTCTTGCATCTCATGCATGCATAACCATAATTATCTTCCATATCAAGACCCTGAGAGTAAATTCATTCGGATTAGGTTTGGGTTGTCTGACTTAATCGGGTAACCCATAACATTCTGGTTCAGTTCGAGAGTGAACTGGATTTTGGGTGATACACTTTAATCCCTCTTTGGTAGCCGGAACCACTGACTTAAGGTCCTCCCCAATCTTCACCGAAGTTCTGTCAACTTCCAAAGTCACGATCACTCATCGAAGCTCATCCAAAGTCTTCCACATGTTCTGATCTCCATTTGTCATGCCAGTCTTAGAGTTGTCTCCACCCTCTTTGGTTATCAAACCCTTAACCGAAGGTCTACTTAATGTTTAACGCTACATAGCTTCTCACCAATCCCTAGCGCTTCGATTGCCCCAGTTCCAACCAAGGTGTGTCGAAGGTTGCCACAATTCTTCCTTTGGCTAGGCCCTTGCATCTTCAGTTGTCGAAGCCTTAACAGAAGAGCAGATGAAATCAAGCAAACTTATCGTTTTAATAATTTCCAAACATGGTTTCTTCAATTGGTTGTTTGATTGACGTGCTTATACTTAAAGAATTTAAAGTGTTGTCACATCAAAACAAGTTCAATACAAACCTCTATCAAAATTTGTGTTTGCATTCTTTTTCTTCTCTCTTTGCTTATTTGATTAATTGTTTTAGTTATTGATTAAGCATATTAGGTGTTTGTTGATTTACCTCACACAAAGCAACTTAATTAACTTTGTGTGAGACTAATTAATTTGTCTTTGGTAATTTGTATGGTTTGAAATCGATTTGTCAGAGCAAGTGATTGATTACTTTTAGTAAGGTTTGAATAGTTCACCAATACTTGTGAGCAAAATTCATAGATTTGCTTTGGTAGTTATTGTTTATTACTCGCTATTCACCTTTTGTGTTTAGTTCATTATAATTCGACAATACTATTCATTGGCCTCGATTGGTTAAAGAAGTTCTAGGATACATTAGCATACTATGTAACATCCCAAATCCGGTTCATGCTTGCAAACGAACTGGAATGTCACCGGCCTCGGTTGGGCCGGCTAACCCAAATCCAACTTGTGCAGTCTAATCTCGGTATCTTAAGATAAAACTACGACTCGCTACGCATGGATGAGTGCACCGAACCCTAACATGCTACTATATAGATGACATGAAATTCAATTCACACACCAACAACAATTGTAATGAAATCAATCAAAATTTTAAAATAAAGCGGACAGAGTCTCCCCTAAAAGTACAATTAGAGACCACCCTGTCAAAACGACATATACAAACATATATACATATATAAAGTATTTGTATTTACTCAAAATTCTGATCTACTGTATACATTAATCACTCCAAAACTTGGGTCTCGACCCACGTATGCGTTCTATTCACATTTCACATCATATTGTAATGTCTTGCATTTAACCACGACATTTTCAATGTACTAACATCATAGACAAAATATCAAACATGCAATCATTTGACATGTGTGTGCAAGAGATATTACTGTGCCTCCATCCAGGCCGAGACATCTAACTCATGCCCATCACCTACATATATTATAAAAATGTGTCAGTAACAATTATTTCAGGTCCAAAATATAACTAATATCAAACTAATTATAAGAGCAAACTCTCATATGAAAAAAAATATTTTTTATAATAAAATCTCAGAAGGGCATCTACTGATCTGAAATTATTTTTAACTGAAATGATCTGCTGCTACTGATGCCTCACTCGGCATTTTCTCATTTCACTTTCTAGTCCCATGGGACTATTGTTACATCCTGAGCCATTTTTCTTACTTCCATACCCACTCACGTAGCATGGTTGTCAGGATTTCCGGCTTACGACAGGCACATGCCACTTGCGTAACATGGTTGTCAGCAACTTTGACTGGCATATGCAACACACATAACATGATTGTCAGTATTTCCAACTTACTACTGGTACATGTTACTTGCGTAGCATGGTTGTCGGTGGCTTTGACAGGCACATGCCCGCTCGTGTAGTACGCTTGAAAAAAATGCGAAAACTAAATGTATATAGGTATGGGTAGGGATTTATATAATAGGCCCAAATGCAACTTATGGTGGATCTTGTCTTCGAAAATCACACTTGAGAGATCTCATCCTCGAGATTTATTAATCTGGTAAACCAGTTCGTTAAAATGGCATGGGTTAAGTGGGATCCAATAAAATGTCACTTAACTCGTCCTTTCAAGTAATAAACCAAACATATAATAGAAGAGAGCGTAAAATAGGGACGAGTCCTAAATAGACCTGGTAGAAGCTCCAAGCATGTCCTCGCGCCTAGGCGGTTGTTCAAATAATTTCAATGATGTGCAAGTATACACAATCGAAACAAGTAATATAATGATGAATTCAAGTATCATCACACAAAGAAATGAATTTCCTTAAATTATTTAAAGAAAATGAAATGAAGAACAAAACAAACACAATCGACTTAACTAAATCTAAATAATACTTTAAATTGAAGGAGTAGTTAGGATGATGAAACTCATTCTAGAGTCGAATTTCCTTGAACATGAATTTAATCATCACCACATCTTACTCTTATCTTCTATTCTCTCAAATTATCGATCTAGGATAATTATATGACATGGTGGCTCCCGCTCCTTCATGTTCTATTATTTTACCTCAATTTCTACCTTCCAGTTATAATTGATTAATCAACAAAATAATGCATTAAAATTTTCCTTACAATCGCATAGAGTGATATGTGTCTCCTGATTACAACAATAAATAAATCAAAAGACTCATCGTATAATGAATTATCAATGACTAATCTAATTAATTTCTCCCAAAATCTAATTAAACCTCATAATCTAATAAATAGGCAATCAATCTACTCTTAGCATTAAGAACATGATAATTCAAACAATCCGATTTAATAAAAGAGTAAGAGGTTAAAATGGATTCAATTAAACCATGTTAAGTTTCATTCTTCTCTAGAACGAAATAAAGAATTACTCCATAATAAAAATAGAAAACATCGTAAAGAAAAAATTAGTTTTCATTATGAAGGGAAAATAATTACAAAAATTAGAACTACTTCTATTACTAAATTCCTAAGCCCCGAGTTGAGATATATCAGATAACAAATGACCACCTCTTTATATAGAAGATGAGATACCCAAGAGATACAAGAATTCAATGAGGGAATCCACAATTCGGTGTAGACTAATTAATTACGATGTTTGATGAAGTTTCCAATTCCCCGACGACAATGCCAAAGCAATGTATAGCCATCCACATCGAGCTTTGTCAACACTATAAATTGTAGTAATCAATGGGTAGGGTCCAATGCTCTAACCAATAAATCCTAAGCTTAATTTGATTCGTCTTTTTCTGCATTAAAACTCTAAAATTAAGCATAACTCATAAAATATTAATTAACTAGAATATAATGAGAAATATCATCTAATTAATAATATTTATACTCGGGATTTATAAAATCACATTAAAAATATGGGTAAATATTATATACTTTAAACACTTAATACACCCCAAAACCTTAACTTTTGCACATCCCGAGCAAAATAGCATAATTAAATAAAATTTTACAACACAAGAATACTTAGTCCCCATTATGTTCTCATATGATTCTTAATCAAACTATCCAAAAGCAACAAGATGTCAATCAAATCAAAAATTCCCTTTCATCAATCACACCCAAAAGAAGGCTCTCCATGTGTGTGTGTGTGTGTGTGTGTGTGTGTGTGTGTGTGTGTGTGTGTGTGTGTGTGTGTGTGTGTTAATCCGTTTGTCTATCCTTCTCATATTCAACAAGAAAACAACATTTTGGCTCATGTTAAAATATATTTGCCATTCGCCCTCATCTTCACTAATGTAATCAATTTTTTTAAAAAAAAATTATATATGTATGCAATAGAGATAACTAGTTTTTCCTTTTGGCGTGAACCCCCATAATTACTAAGTTACAAAACCCCGGTTACTCAACAAACTAGTCATTGCTCTATTTTTTTTTTTAAACAATAGACAAGTTTACCTTTTGACCCGAACCCCCATAATTACTGAGTTACAAAGGCCCAGTTACTCAACAAAGTAGTCAATATGCAAATAGAGATAACTAACTTCACCTTTTGACGCAAACCCCCACAATCACTGAGCTACAAAGGCTCGGTTACTCAGCAAAGTAGTCATTGCTCTAAATTTTTTTTTAATCAAAGAAACTATTGATGACAAACCAAAAACAACCAGAGCCGCCATGTAAATTCGTATGATTAAAGGATTTTTCCTATTGTAAAACATTCATTGAAATCATCTAAACCAAAGGATTATGAAAATAATATAAGGTAGAGAACCAACTCTCGAATGTAATCATTTACTCAGTTCATCCTTCATATCAATTAATCATTTTTTTTTCTAAGAAATGTAAGACTAATTAACATGTATCTATCATTAAACCAAGACACTAATATATTGTTGCATAAAAAAATTTCACTAAACTATATATATATATATATATATATATATATATATATGCATATCTTAAATCTAAACATTAATC
>JAVDBV010054331.1:0-16802 GCA_032619315.1 Piper longum
CCCTGCTTTTGGCCCCCACCCCCTCGCTACCACCAGCCTCCCAGCCTCCGCTCCCCAAGACAACCTCCGCCGCCCGCCCGCTATCATAGTCGTTCTGCATCACTGCTTTGAGAATCGCCATCACTACACCGACACCTTGGAATAGACTCCTCGACTCTACTTTAAGATGGAACATTTTTTTGGCTGCATATATAAAAACAAAACATGGAAAAAAATCACATAAATCATATATAACAAAGATCAAAACAAGGCAACATTACCGATTTGCTACAATTGCAGGGCAAGTGCGCTTATCATACCCAACTCCCTGTTTATTACAACCATGGCATAGCTTATCTTTTACCATATGATCCACTGCAAGTTCTTTACCATTCTTCCATCTCTTACCACTTCCTTTTTCTGTCTTTGATTGTGTCGACGGATGTACTTGTATTCCATGATGTGCTTGTATTACATGATATGGATCATATACTACATCTTCTACCAATTTTTCTATCTCCAAAAGTTTTTACTTTGGGAAGTCAAATTTTTCAGATGATGAATATACTTTTTTGGCCCATCTATGACATATACAGTACAATTCTCCCCAATTAGAAAATAAAGTTTTGTTGCAATCACCACGAAGTTCCACTCTATCACCATTGTCCATCTCTTCATAATATAGAGTTCAGGAAAAATATCACCTTTATTCAATCTCAATACATACAATAAATGTTTACATAGAATACCTTCACTTTCTAAAAGTTGATAACTATATGTGCATCTACTGTTAGCTCTTTTGTAAGTAACATGTATAACCAACTCTTTATTATTTCTACAACATTTTACATCATACTATTCACCATCTTTCCCATCTAATTTCTTATGAAATGAGTAACAAACCATACTGTATTGTAGTTCTTCTTGAAACTTATAAAACATTTTTTGAGTATAAACCTTTGTCATCTTCCATTCCATATTGAATGGGGAGACCAATTTGGGGCTTTTATATGAGTTTTCATAAGATTCT
Source organism: Piper longum (assembly GCA_032619315.1). Lineage (NCBI taxonomy): Eukaryota > Viridiplantae > Streptophyta > Magnoliopsida > Piperales > Piperaceae > Piper > Piper longum. Next base: position 1,010 of record JAVDBV010054331.1, read on the forward strand.
TTTTCTTCGATCAATCTCTGTCTTTTTGATAGCTCTCTCAAATCTATGTATAAACTCAATAAGGCTATTTTTTTTTGTTCCAATTCCTTGAGTAAAATGAGTTTTGAGATTCACTTTATTGCGAACTTCGTATACCATTCAAAAATATTCCTTTATTATACACAGGCACCCACGCATGACGAATTGCATAAATGGATTTCAACCACTCATTTTCCTCCACGCAATTGTCTTTCATTATTTCACTCAATTATGATTCAAAATCTTTGTTTTCGGCACCATAAATTAAATTATGGAATGACTCATAAAACTTCCTTCTATGAGCAATTGTACCTAATTTTTCACTCTCCTTCTTAAGGATATGCCAGATGTAAAGACGATGATACGTCAAAGGAAATATTAATCTAATTGCTTTATCCATTGCAAGATCTTGATTAGTGACAATTGCCTCAGGATGCCTTTCATCCATGCATTTAAAAAATGTTTCAAAAAGCCACACAAATGACTCACTCTTCTCATTATACAAAAAAGCACATCTAAATGTAATTGTTTGCTTGTGATGGTTTACTCCTGTGAATGGTGCAAAAACAAATGCATATTTATTTGTATTATATATTATAAAAAATAATCACATCTAAAAAAGACTGATAATTTTTTCTTGCAATTCTATCTGCCCAAAAATAATACTTCAATTTACCCTCATCATCTACTTCATGGCAATAAAAAAATGAGTCGTTCATCTCTTTCATTTCCTCAAAATGTTCCATCAATAATTGGGCATCAATTTCCTTTATTTCTTCTTTATTTTTTGTATGGACATTTCTAATATCTTTCTATGTACAAGTATTATTTTCAGCCCCACCTGCTTTAATTTCTAGCACAAACATTAGTTGTGTTATGTTAGCTTCTCCAAATGTGTTGATCAAATTTTGGTGCACACTTGTAACATGCATGTGGGACTTGAGAAATTAAGTTTTTTATGGTGTAAGGAGTGCATAATTATGTCCTTCTTTCAAATGCATTACCTTCCATGTGTCATTTTTATTTTCAGTTACCCTGATGCGTGCTTGATAATCTTCTCTAATTATAGGATGAATTCTTTTTTTTCCTTTGTGGGGTATTTCTCTTTATAGGTTATTTTCTTTTAAATGTCCTCCTTTAAAACACATAAACACTTAAGACCATAACTCTTTTGTTCTCTTATGATAATTTGTATTATATTTACATACACTAAATCCAGCCACTTTTAAATAACTACTGTATAAGTTGAGAATATCATCCAAACAATCAAATTACATTCCAACCTTCGATTTGAACTCATCTTCTACAATAAGATAGAATGTTGTAATATGTTTGCATAATTCTTCTTCGTCATATCCTTTATCATAAAGATTATCCATTCTTAAAAAATACAAAATTTATAAAAACTAAGAATATTTTTAACAAAAATAGTCGTACTAAACATTCTTTAATTAAGTCAAAGTACTTTTAAAGGCTTAACTCTTACCTAATGCTCGTATTCAGCTGGATTTGTTATTTGGTGACATATGCAATTCTGGCCTCATTGACTCCACTCACAAATATTTTTGACCTGAAAACATATTTTTTACCCACGACGCAGCGAGTTTGGCACTTCAAGGCATCTGACGAGAGGGGCTTCGCGGCAGGGGGGAGGGCCAGCCGGGGGGGGGGGGGGAGCAGGTAGGGGGGGTAGGGGGTTCGCTGGGGTGGGGAAGGATTATTGCATCATACAATTTTTATTTCTGAAGTTACTTTGATGTATATTATTAGGACAGCGTGGATCCATGTCAAGTGCAACCTAGTTAAATTACTTGGTTATCCATTATATACTCGTTAAAAAAGTTCGACTTGAATAATCCTAAAATTATTAAAAGGTTTATTTGAAGTTAATAACTCCTAGTCGAATTAGATTTCTCAAGGCTGTTAGTCATACTTGCTCAATGTAATGCGAGTTTAATTAGATCTTTTAATACTAATTATCAATACCTCTGATTAAAAAAGAGCAAATCTGATAATAAACATAGGGGAAAATATTAAATTCTTATTGAACGGTTGGGTTTTCACAAAAACCAATCTATACCATCTGGTACTCTTTCTTGACATTAAGATCTTAACGTTAATTAATATTTATATTTTTTCAAAAGTTAGACTACTTGTGCATGATTAGTGATATCTGCCTTTTTTTCATAAAAAGGGAAACAGACGTTACTCCCTAGTAAAAAGTAGGAGATTTAACCAATCAAATTATAATAAAAATATAAAAAAATAAATCAAATTATTATAACTTATCTCATCATTCAATTAGAATCTATCTATAAAATAAAAGCCTATCTCAAAATATGAGATCATTATAATATATCTCACTATTTAGTGAAGGTCTATCTATAAAATTGAAATCTAATAGGCCACGCATACCACATCTTGCCAACAACCTACTTTAAATAATCAACAATAGTCAAAGTATATTCAAGATCATCAATGTAATTTTAAGTCTTCAATTATTATACAAACACTTAAACTCCTGCAAAATGCCATTAAAATAATAATTATGTAGTTTTTGAAATTTTTTTTGCAGTACTTCATTTACAAACCTAATAAAACCTAGTTCAACCATCGATACTGCGTCTGTAATCTAAGTACATGTACAATTCCAACATTGTGGGATATCACAGCATTGAAGAGGATATTGCAGTGTTCTACCAACAAAATGAAGCATTATAACAATTGACAAGTCCAGGAACTCTCCATTTTCTTTTCTTCTTTTCATTCATTCACATCATTGTTATGGGAAATCAAAGATAACATTCATTCTCGTTTCAGCATTTGAAATTTTCCTCCCCAACGCAGATATACATGCCACAAACATTTACCGAAACAACTTTCCAAGTTCATCATGGCAAAACACATCTTTAATACCGAAACAACTTTCCAAGCTCATCATGGCAAAACACATCTTTAAATAAGAAGCTCAAACTGTACGAGCCTGTCAGAAGTCAAGGAGATTGATTCATAAAAGTCAAAAAACACATCTGTTTTCAGTCAATCACAGCCAAAGGATCACACTATCTGTTCTGAATGCAATAAATTGGTTCGGACCAACATCCACTCAACAGCTCGCGACCGAATCTGCCTCCTAGGAAAACAAAATCAGATTCGTCATCATCACTGTCTATATTCTTGGGAGTCACTCGATTTTGGTAACTTCTTCGGTGTTGCAAGAATACGTTGAAGTAGTAACTCACTAAGCTCTGCCGACTTTTAAAGGGAAAGCTTCTGTAAATTGGAACCCAGAAGCTGCTAGCTTGAGATGGGGGATTGAGACGAACCAGCTCCTTAAATCTATTTTCTTCTTCTTCAGTCCAAAACAGCGATATTTCCTCACCCATTTTATCAAACTTCCAAGTGTAGAAAACTGGACCCAATTCACGTTTCAAAAGCAACCTTTTCTCTGCCACATGAAACCTTACACATTCAACTGAACCTCGAAGTCTGCAGCCACATGAATCAGGCCTGCCCTTTCCAATGTCCCTATCATTAACGTCCAAAGACCACTGTTCCTCTCCCAACCATCTAGAGACATCAGATTCTGATTCTGGAACCGGACCCTCCCAAACTGGGACTTCAGCTTGAAAAGTTGGACCAATTGGAACACGTTTTTGATACCAATCCTTGCAAACACTCAACACAGTAGTCCTCAGTAGCCGTCTTGCCATAGAAGATGGACTTAACTCATTTTCGAGACTAGGTGATGCACCTGAACAATAAGCCAAAACTGAAGTTTTGTTTTGCTGACAGACTCGTGAACTGCATCTTGTTGCTTCTTGGCCATTTCCAAAAAATTCTTCATACATAGATGGATGCACTCTCAGCCGCTTCTGAAAAATCAGAAGACCTTATCTAAAACAGCAACCAATAGATAAAACCAGGAGTTGATACCAATGCAGTAGACTAGGTCTTATGGGTTATGGTTTAAAAGCTTGCTGTAATCAATAGGTTGTTAGAGATTATTTATGGTTTTGTTATTTATGAAAATCTAGTAATGTCATCAGGGTTTACAATATTGGATAATATCATATTCGACATCAGGTTGGCCCAAATAGAAATTTGCTTATGATTTGCTTTAAGTCCTTAAGGCCTTAATATGGACCGTGTCGAACTGCCGCCCACTCGGCCAGTTGCATCCGGTACTAAGTTGTCCAAATATAGGGTTTAGGTCATGGTAGAAACAAAGGCATGGTGTAGGAATAGAGGAGTGTCCCATTATATTTGGACAATTTAGCACCGGATGGAACTGGCTTGAGTGGATAGCAGTTTGACACCATCCACATCAAGGCCTTAAGGACGTGCAGCAAATCATGAGCAAATTTCTTTTGGCACAAACAAATAGATTTCTTAGGAAATGAGGTTTCTTATAAACATTTATGTGCATTCAAAAGCTGTAGAATGATCATTGGGGATATCTTAGATTATTTATACAAACCCACCAGCATGGAAGTATAAGTTTTGATTAGTGTAATCAACTTCAAAGTTTTCAGTTATACCTAGTTTTCTTGCCAATCAGACCTTCCTCTACTGCAAGATATTCAATGCATTATTTTGAAATATTATCTCATTGAAGACCTTTGTTTCAATCTGTGATTATGATCTTTAACTTGATGGGGAGTATTGAGAGATGTTCCTGTATTGACCATGTCTCATGGGCCTGGAAATGGTTTGAAAGGTGGTTGTAATCAGTTAGGTTGTTAGAGAATATATAGGGTTTTATTATGTATTTGAGTTTTGTAAACCTTTTACTATTACCTATTTAATAACAGGCAAGGAAATCGTTGCGATTACCAGCTTCAATTTGTTTACTCTATAACAAAAGCTATGCCCCATTAAGAGGTAACTGACACAAGGTGTAGAATATAATGATATACATGTGAATTTTCTCATCTGAATCACTTCTTTTTTGGGGTAATAGGGGCTCTTGAAGAAAGCTCTTTTTGCAACTTCTACAAATTCCTTTTATTTACTTCTGCAACAAAGCAAAAGTCCACAGACACAATAGTCCTATGCAATGGTGTTGGCAACCCATAAAGCCTCCAACACTTGTGACAACACTGGCTGGTTGACCCTCTAATTGTAGTTGGAATTTTTTGTGTACTCATAGTGATTGTGTCCCTCAACATTCTCTTGTATTGTTCGAGCATAGATCTAACAAGCACATTGTTTTTGCCTTACTTGTTATATCCAAGGGGATCTCAAAATTAGATTTGTTATAGAATAGAGGATTCTGGTTCCCCCATAAATGTCATATTAAACATCGGGTGTGCTTTTTCAACGAGGTTGATTGGCTGGTCATTTTTGGTGCTCCAAATCCATGTTCTAGCATTCTTATTGTTAGGATATAATTAAAATATATATCTTCACCACCTTCCTTGCCTTTATTTGGTATGATGAATGCAAATCTTCCAAGACACTTCAACCCATCAGGGCTCTTGCTTTATCAATTATGTCTGAGATTAAATAGGCCTCTGACATTCTTAACTACAAACAAAAGGTTATGGACAAATGTAGTTTTCTGAACGACTTTTAAATGTAGTAAACGACTTTTGGACGTAGTTTCTCAAACCTCATGCCTTTCGCCGATTGTGGCTTAGGTTGCTCATAATCATTCCCCCTTTAGGAATTTAAGTAAATTTTAACTTCATAAAAAACCGGTAATTCCTTCTTCCTCCTAACATTTTAAGATTTTCTGAACTTGTTCAAGACATAAGCACTAATACTAAGTTCTATTTTATTCAGATTATTCATTTTCTTTATTTATTTGAATATTACAGGGTAGCTTTCCATGTCAATGATGAGAAGGCAAAATTTTTTTACTGTTTCATATTCTAGTATGTGTTATGTTGAAGTAAATTGATTAGGTCTGTGCAAAATACCAGCAAGCACGATTTCATACAGAAGCAGCACAAAACAAAGTTGAAATCAACATTGCTTAGAAAAGGAATTAATGATCATATTAACAGGAAGTTTGCTAACAACAGAAGTAAAGACACAAATTTTTTTCAACAAATTTTTTATGTGCTTCGAAAACCCTTCTGGGATCATCATCCTAACACCGATCCAATAACTTGGGAGGCATTATGGAACAAGTAGCCACACACAATCTATGTCCAACAATAATGACTTTTTTTTATGTCTGTAAAGCTCATTAACAATAAATACTTTAACAACTGAAAAGCATATAGAAATATGAGATCTCATCATATGTAGCTTAAACATGGATTACGATCACCAAGCTAAATACATTAACCGGGAAAATAAGGACACCACTTCTCCCTATATTCATAAATTCAAGACAACTATCACAACAAAAGTCCATAGAAAGCCAGCATACAAGCCTAGCAAACTATCAAAAGAACGAAATAATAGTTGGCATTACAACAAAATAACCAACATGCCAAATCTCATCAACCTCAACATAAAAAGGAAGCACCATAAGGAGAAGCATCATACCTGCACTAGCAGTTGATCGGTCCTCAAGAACCACGGCCTGTTGGAAGTAAGAACTTCCCTAGCCCTAATAGCCTGCTCCCGAAACACAAACAAAGGCATCATCTCCTCTCTCAACCTTTCTGATATCACATCCCCGACAAGAGGGGCACAAGGATCCACTGCCAGCCCGCTCACCCACTCCAACATCTCCTTCAACCCCTCCCCCTCACCATTAGCCTCCACCACCCCATGATCCTCCCTCTTCCTCTTACTCTGCATGCAAATCCCACCATTCTCCCCACCATGCACACCATTTTCGAGCCCCTCCGGTTTCTCGTTCCGTTTCGACCACTCCTCCAAATCCCCCAGATACTTCGCGTACACCAACTTCAACGCCGGCCCGGCGCCGCCCCCAAACCCGACCTCCACCCCGACCTCCCCCCACCGCCCGCCGTCGCCCACCGCGCGATACCCGCCCAAGCCCATCACCGCCCGGTACAGCCGGGGCAAATCCACTCCCCGCCCGTCGGCCAGCACCGCCGCCCGGCCGCCGCCGAGCACGGGCAGAACCTCCCCGAAAACGCTGCCGCCGTCGTCGCCGAGGTCGAAACCCTCCCAGGCGGGTCCGACCCTGCAACCCTTCCAGTCGAGGGACGAGCCGTCGGAGGGCATCGACCAGCCCGCCATCACCACCGGAAGCGCGGGCAGGATCCGATCTTTGCCATGGTCGGAGGCCGAAGCCGGTCTCGAAAGTGTGGGGGTTTCACCCCTACGCCCACGGTTGGAGCGTAGAAGGGGGCGTCAAATGGCCGGTAAAAGGGGTTTAGGCCACGGTTGAAAGAAGGATGGGGATTGTGTTTTGCTGGGGTTGTGTGAAATAGGGTTTTGTTGATTAAGGAGTTTGGGGTGAGGTTTTTTTTTGTTGGGTTAGGGTTCGTGAAGAAGAGCTTACTTGTGAGTTTATATGTGTATATCTATATGTATACGTAGAGAAAGGCATGAATTTTTTAGGTGGCTAAGAGCCTTTGACAAATTATTTTGTAAGGGATTGATGGGTTAAATATAACACTATGGGCTGATGAGTTTTTGTTTATTTTTTTGTAAAGCCCAACAATATCTTTCCAAGAAAGGAGTCTCTATGATTAAATAAGAGACCAATCTTTTCTTTTCGGGAGTTTTCAGATCTACAAAAGAATTTTGTCAAAAATTTTATATATTTATTTATTTTTTTAATCAAAACATGCAATTCATCCGATGAACAATGCACACAGTGAAAAGGTGGGCAATATAATAAAAAAATGAATCTCTCCTTTTGAGCGCGTCCACGTGGGTCTTTAGTAGGCGTTCCTAATAATTAATTTTATTTGTAAATAAAATTAATATTTAAATAATTTATCTGGTTGACATAAAAATAATATAAGTGAAATTTTTAAATAGTCAACTTTTCAAAAGCGATTACAATAATATATTTTATATGAAAAATTCTTTTATATTTATTATTTTATGTACAAATAAAGTAGGGTTATGTTTAAAGCGCCACACAAAATGATAATGATAACTTTAAAGTGGGCTACCCATGTGCCTCCCGTGTCCATCTAGGGCTACCTACTGGGTCGAGTACGCGCAAAAATCGACCGAGGTTTGGTATTCGTATATTCAGGTTCAGTTTTAAGTATCGGGTACTCGTTTTATACCAAATATTTAGTATCCGATTTTAATAATATAAATATTTAAAAATATATTTAATATGATTTAAACTTTATTATAGACATATATGTGCTTATATGCAATATTAATATGTTTCAACTTTCTTTTGTATTAGTTCATATAACCTCTTTATTTTTTTAGATAATTATTTATAATTTAATTTTTCATTGTGCCATTTAATTTAATCTTTTATAACATAATCAAGTTAAAATAGCCGAGTTTGAATTTGCTAAAAGGGTTCAAGTTTGGGTAGTAAAAATTTAAGTGGTAAATAGTTGGATTTAGTACGTGGGTTGAAGGTAATCCATGGGTTTGGTATGAGTAATACACGACCAAAGCCAACCGGTACCTGTATGTACATCCAATTTCCCTTTTTTTTTTGTCTCTTGAGATAAGAAAAGGTGGAGTTTTTTGGTACATGGGAAGTAATTAATTGTAATCATGATATTTTGAACATAATATTTATTAAATATGCACTTATTTTTTATGAAATATATAAGATGAGATTGGATTTCCAGAGCAAGAGACAATAATTATTTCTTGCACCACAAATTAATTTGAATCACCCACTTAAAAAAAAAATTTACCATGTCAATGGCCTACAATTGCGGTGAGCTAGACCTGGGAGCTACCGGATATGCTCGATTGGTCACAGTTTGATCTGACCATGCGTCCGACCAATCTTGCAGCCATGGCCAGATCCTATAACAGTCCAATTTTGGTTAACCTAAGAACTGAACTAGAAATATTACGATCGAGTCAAGTCATGTCTAAAGCTATTAATCAGTAATACTCGATTGGTAAAATAGATGGAAGCAGCCCGCTTGGCATCGTAAGAATGGAAGACATTGCTAAATATATGTCAAAACACATCAAATATAAATAAAAGTATAAAGAAAATAAATGCTTTGAGGTCAAGTGTGTATAGCATTTTTCATATTATATATATAGATAATTCTGAAGTTTGAAAAATAATTAGTACAAGCTAGCAAATGAGTATTCCATTAACCATCGAAACTTAGAAAACGTAAAAATTGTTTGACAATGGGTGGTAAGCAAACATACTTAAATAAGTGGCGGTGTGCGTGCAGGGCTAATATTCATATTCATACATACAACACTTACGCTCTTACATCCTGCATATTATACCCACCACGGTACTCGAGTGGTAAAACAAACAGCTAAGTTAGTGCCACAAATTCCAGTGGTCAGAGAATTTGTTGATGTATATCTAGATGAGGTTACTGGATTGCCACCTGACAGAGAAGTAGATATCACCATTGAGTTGATGTTAGATGCAACACTAATCTTTAGAGCTCCGTATAGAATGACACCTCTTGAGGTCAAGGAACTCAAGGAACATTTATAGATACTGTTGGATCAAAGGTTCATCAGATCAAGTATCTCTCCATGGGAGTGCTATTTGTGAGTAATAAGAATGGAAGCATGCATTTATGCATCGATTATAGGATGTTAAACCATGCAACTATTAAGAACAGGTACCCTCTTCCTCACATTGATGATCTATCCCATCAGTTGAGTTTAGCAGTTGTCTTCTCAAAGATCGATTTGAAGTTAGGATATTGCAGTTGAAGATTAAAGAAAAAAATATCTCGAAGACTACATTCAGGACCATATATGGCAACTACGAGTTTTTGGTCATGCCATTTGGATTGACCAATGCTCCAATAGCATTGATGGACTTGATGAACAATGTGTTTAGTCTATATATGGACTAGTTTGTAATCGTTTTTGTAGACAACAAACTGGTATACTCTTCACTCAGGGAAGAGCATGAGTAACTTCTAAGGATTATGTTGCAGGTGCCGAAAGAACATAGGTTGTATGGAAAGTTTTTGAAGTGCAATTTCTAGCTCTCAGAGGTGAACTTTCTCGGTCATATCATCTCAGCAGCAGGTATCTCAGTAAATCTAGCCAAGATAAAAGTAGTTGTACAGTGAGAATAGCCGAAAACACCTACAAAGGTTCGGAGTTTCTTACGTCTAGCTGGATAAACGATTCATTCAGGGTTTCTCTTCCATAGTAGCCTCACTTACACGAGTGACTAGGAAGGAGGAATGATTCAAAATGGACATATGAATGTGAGGAGAGTTTCACGACGCTGAAAGAGAGGTTGATTTCAGCACCAATCCTCACATTTCCAGAAGGACACAAAGATTTTGTAGTTTACACAGATGCATCAGGAGTTGGTCTAGGTTGTGTATTGATGCAGAAGGATAAGCTTATAGCCTATGCATCTCGTTAGCTAAAGGTGCATGAGCGTAACTATCCTACATACAACCTAGAGCTCACAACAGTCATATTCACACTCAAAATATGGAGGCATTACTTGTATGGAACGTCTTCATACGCTTGACTGATCACAAGAGTTTGAAATACATCTTCACGCAGAAGGATCTGAAGAGTAAACAAAGAAAATGGTTAGAATTATTATCAGATAATGAGATTGACATAGCATACCATGAGAGCAAAGCAAATATGGTAGTAGATGCTCTAAGCAGGAAGCTAGTTCGAGGCTCTGCAGAATTAGCCACAATGTCAGTGACTCAACATGCTACAGGTCAGAGATATTTCGTCAAAATGATAACACGACTGACCATTCAGCCAAGTGTTCTTGAACAGATTAGGGTTACACTGGAGGCAGACAAACAGTTGAGGCAGTGATTGGAACAAGAAACACACTAGGAATTGGTCAGAGATGCAGATGAGTTAGTCAAACTGAGAGGTCGACTATGTGTGCCAGATGTTCTAGAGTACCCCAGACTTCGAAGTACGAATCTTCACCAGGTTCACACTTTGCGATGCTCAATTCATCTAGGTGGAGTGAATATGTACCACGATATCTGACTAACTTATTGGTGTCCAGGAATGACGAGAGAGGTGTAAGGCACAGTTGCTATATGTTTGGTGTGCCAAAAAGTGAAAGCCAAGCATGTACGTCAAGGCGGAATACTATAGCCATTGGAAACCCCTAGAGTGGAAGTGGGAGAGCATAGCGTTCAACTTTGTAGTTAGTTTACCTAGGACCCGCCAACAGAAGGATGTTATCTGGGTTATAGTAGATCAATTTACAAAGAGAACACACTTCATACCATTCAGGATGGATTAACCACTGACCACTTTGGCCACGTTATAGAAAGATCAGATAGTCAGGCTACATGGAGTGCTACGAGAGATCATATTAGACAAGAATCTTAGGTTCACATCTCAATTTTGGAAAGCTTTCTAGACAACTATGGGCACCGAGTTGAGATTCAGTACAACCTTTCATCCTCGGATAGACGGGCAGACTAAGAGAACCATCCAGATACTAAAGGATTTGCTCCGAGCATGCATTCTAGACTTCAAAGGAAGTTGGGAAGAACATCTACATCTGGTAGAATTCTTGTACAACAACAGTTATCAAGCCACAATCGGAATAGCACCATTCGAAGCACTATATGGTAGACCATGTTGATCCCCAGTATGTTGGGTACATGGCAGCGAACCAATGGTAGTTGGGCCAGAAATGATCCAACAAACACAGAAAGTAGTTATGTGGATCAGAAAGAGAATGAAGTCAGATTAGGACAGATAGAAAAGTTATGTCGATCAGCGCAGATGTGAGGTTTATTTCGCATTAGGAGATCACGTTCACTTGAAGGTCTTACCGACTAAGGGAAACATGAGATTCAGGATGAGCGAGAAACTCAGTTTGCGATATATCGGACTGATGTGATCGAGTGCATTGGACCAATGGCTTACAGACTAGCATTGCCGCCTTATCTATCAGCTATGCACGATGTCTTCCATATGTCATTGATGAAAGTGTACCATCTAGACAACTCCCACGAGATCAATTTCATAGTGATAGAGTTGTAACCAGACCTGACATACCCAGAGCATGTGATCAAGATTGTAGACTGTTGAGTGAAGGTTATTAGAAGAAAAGAAGTTCCACTAGTACTAGTGCAATGGACTCGAGGAAAAGTTGAAGAATCCACATGGGAATGTGAAGACAAGATGAGGAAGAGATACTCAGAGATATTTGAGCAACCAGCTTCATGACCAGGTACTTTAGCTAAGACTTTGCTCTTTAAGATTATGGATGAGTTTGAAACCACCTTAGGTAAAATTTTGAGGATGAAATTTTTCTAAGAAGGGAAGATTGAAAAACATGTGACTCGAGTTAAAGTTTTACATTATCAAAGAGTCAGTTTAGCTGTAAGTTCAAGTCGAGTCAGTTTCATGATCTGTGTGGTAAGCTAAGGCCATTCGTGCATTATGAGTGATGAGGGCTAAGTGTACTCGAGTATATGATGATAATGTCAGAAAAATAATGAAAAATGAGATATTAGAGTATATGACAATATGCAATTATTTTTCTTTATATTTGATAGTAGAATTATGTTTAAGTCGAATAACGCATTAGGACACATTATATAGCAGTTTGGGTGGGTTATTAGTTATAGAACATGTCATTTTGATGTTATGGAGTGTATTATATCTTATGAGATTTTTTCATATTTTTTTGGATTTTTTTAGAATTTATTAGGAGTTAGTTATTATTTTTTACTCAAGTCGGATTCGAGTCAACTTTTATTTACAAAATTACCACCCAAAACCCTCCCCGGCGCTTTCTCCCCTAACCCCAATTGCTACCCCATCCTCGCCGCTGACGCCTCCTACGGCCGCTGCACTACCACCAATCAAAGCTGTTGAGCTCCATTGGAGAATCGTCGTGTCGTCCCTCACCATCCCGACTGTAACACCCCAATTTCAGTTCACTTAAAAACCGAATAAAAAATGTTACGATCGAGTCGAGTCATGTCTAAAGTTGTTGGTCGGTAAGACTCGATCGATAAAATAGATCAAAACAGCCTACTTAGTGTCATGAGAATGGAAGACATTGTTAAATATATGTTAAAACACATTAAATATAAATAAAAGTGAGAAAGAAAATAAGTTCGCTTAGCTCAAGTATGTGTAGCGTTTATTTGTCCTCCCACCAAAGTCAACATAGGATTACTGGACCTACATATATAATATAAAAAATGTCAGTAACGAGTGTTACTGGTCCGAAAAATAACTAGTACAAACTGACAAATGAGTATTCCATACCCACGAAAACTTAAGAAACTTCAGCATTGCCTCACATTGGGCGGTAAGAAAATATAATTAAACAAGTGTCGACATGCATGCACGACTAATATTCATATTCATACATACAACACTTACGCCGTCACATCCTCCATATTATACCCATCACGGTACTTGAGTGGCAAAAGGAACAATTAAGTTAGTGCCACAAATTCTATAAATGTATTGCGTTGAGTAGTACCCTCATACTCCACACTGCCTCAGGGTTTGAAGGAGTACTAGTACAGTCTATACATCTCATACACAATTTTAGTCATAATCATAATTATACGTATAGGCATGGGAAAGGATTTATTACTTAGTTTTTAGATATTATCTTTCGAAAATCATCAAGGAGTCTCAACTTTGAAGTTTTATTAAAAAAGAGTAGTAAACACGGTTAAATAGCCCGACATCAGAGGGATCCGATAAAATGTAGCCGATGCCGTCCTACGTCTAAAATACGGTTAAACTCAACACGCAATGAGTCAAGTAGAGATCAATTAAAGAGAGAGTCCAACGAATCTGTGATCCAAGCTTCAAGTGCATCGACACCTCTATAGTGAGCTCGGACTCCGTAACCTATATTGAAACCCACTACTAAGTAAATACTGACATCTTTATAAGATGCATGCTCGTAGTATATGCTCATATCATAAATACATCCTAATAAATAAGACAGTGTTAAATAAACTTACAACTAAACATACGTACGGTACACAAATCGAGACATATTAATAATAAATAAATAAATAAATGCACTCATAGATAATTAGATAAATAATAAATACATGAGCATAAATAATATTCTAATTATAAAATAATAATATAATTATACTATATAAATACACGGCTAAACACAAGCAAATATCAACATATACTCATGTTAGTAAATATATATATATATATATATATATATATATATAAAATTCTATAAATAAATAAATAATAAACAAATAGCTAATACTCATTAATCATGACTAATAATAATATCATAGTTATATAATACAAAATACATAATTAAATACAAATAAATAATAACATACACCCAAACAAACAAATAGATAAATAAATAAATAAATAAATTCAATTTAGTAAACATCAATAAGTCTAATATTAATATGTAAATATATCATTATTAACAATAAATGACCATATAAACATGCATTATAATCAATTAATACACTAATAACAAGAAATGAATAATAATAAATAAATAAATAAAATAATAAATAAAGAAAAATAATCATAATATCCAAACATGCTAAATCATGTGAATATGCATCTAAACTAATATAAGGGTTCTCGAATTACCGAAAATGCTACAAGAATCAACAAAATGGTCCGAAAATGATTGAATCGGGTCAACTAGCTGAACCGAACCGAGTTGGGTAGAGTCAACTAAGTCTGGATCAAATAAATTGTTGGGTTGGGTCGGCTGGGCTGGTCTGGACTGGACTGATGGACACGGACACTATCTCGAACTGGTCGACTCGAGCATGGAGAGGTAGAGGTGGGGCAACCAATGCTCGTTACCAGAAAACACCGACTACGGTGCAACAGAGGCTGCCGCGGTCGAGATCCATAGAGGGAAGGACGAGCAATGCGATGGCAGTGGTGATCGCCAATAAGGTGGAACGTGATGGCCTAAAAATAGCCGAAAAGGGGCAGTATTGTACCTGGGTGCGGCGATGTCGTCGGTGGCAATCGCAGCCATAGCGATGGTCATGGATGATCAAAAAATATTGATCGTTGAGTAAGGAAACTATCGGGGCTGACAGTTAACGATGTTTGGCCGAAAAATGGTCGGAAACGATCTAGAATGGCACCGGGCAAGTGTGAGTCACCGGCGGCAATCATGACCACAACTGATGCTAGTGTCGGTCACAAACGGAAGATTTCGGCGAGGGGAAGCAGTCAAGGTGGTCGGCTTCGTTGGAGGATACTCATCGACATAAAAAATGGCCTAAAAGGTGGTGACGGCTGGTGGCAACTTCATGAGTGAGACCCTAAAAATCCCAAATATATACTAAATGCTGCAATGACCTAGATCTAGGCCAAAAACCTAACTAATTCATAAAAATCATAATTATACCTCGCGTATACACTGATAACTCATGTGTTGTCGTCACCTAACTGAAGCTATCATATGCATGTCGGGCATACTCAGCCACCATAGCATGCTCATAAAGTCATTGGCTACATATTCATAGTCTGAAACTATAACACCCCAACTCGGTTCACCCTTGAACCGACCCGGAAATGCTACCGGCGACCGAACCGTTCGATAATCTACTAGATTCGGTTAAGCCGACCCGAATCTACTCTCGGCGTTTCAAGATGAAGATACGATTTTCTATATGCATGGATGAATGTATACAAATCCTGGCATGCTACTACATGGATAACATGCAAATCAATTCACACAAATCAACATGATCGCATTAAA
>JAVDBV010054350.1:0-13279 GCA_032619315.1 Piper longum
GGGTCTGGGGGGAGGAGGGGCGCGGCGGCGGCAGCGGCAAGGAAGGATGCTGTGGAGAGAAAAGACGGAGAGAAAGAAATAAGGAGTGGTATTCTCGTAATTAAAATTTGACTTGTGTTCGATTTAAGTCAAAAATAATAACTAACTCTAAATAATTCAAAAAAAAACTAAAAAATATGAAAAAATATCATAAAATATAATACATACAATAATATCAAAATTTCATCAATATCTAATTTTATATATTTATGTTATGAGTTGTTAAATTATTATATATGACCGATTCAGACCGATTCAACTGAAACGATTCCTGTCCGATTCAGACGGATTCTAATTCCAATTCCGACTCCCTCAAAAATCGAGTCCAATTCTAATTCCGATTCGTGCAACTATGGTAAGGGGCAATAGGCTGGGCCCAGGTCTAAAGTCACGTGTGAGGCCAACAAGAGTGGGTAGGGGCTTCATGTCTGTCGGGGAAGATGGGCCTGGGTCCACGGGAATCAACATCAAAACATTGGTTCGCTCGTGGGAGTCATGGTGGGCCCAATCCATCTTTAATCTCTTTGCTTGATCGCCTCTTGCCCACAACAAGCCCATCACCATGGCCTTTGTATTTTGGTGCCTGGCCCATCAACGTAGGCCCAATTAGTTGTCCCCCACATCTTACCTACATGGTTTTATTTCCACATGTTATGACAATTAAGCTTGGATTGTGGACCATGAGGCCTTCTTGTCTCTAGTAGGGCTGCTAAACAAGCGAGCGAGCCGAGTTCAGCTAACGTGAAGCTTGTTCGAACTCAACTCGAGATGGAACGAATTTTTAAAATATATGCTCGAAATCAACTTGAACATTTTTTATGTTGTTCGAGCTCAACACTTGTTTATTTTTAGATTTTCAAGCTCAACTCGTATTCATTTTTATATTGTTCGAGCTCAACTCGTGTACGAATACATTAAACTGTTTAATTTTGACGAACTTGAAACCCAACCCATTTTTAGCTCAAAATTAGGCCTAGGCTCACACTCAATTAGGTCAAGCCCAGGCCTAATTATGATATCTATTTTTCTTGTGCATTTATCAAACAAAAAATAATCATCCGATGGGCGTGGCTTGAACACATGACCTTTATGGTCATGAGTATAACACTTTCCCATTATTTTATTATATATAAATAAATATAATTAACTATAATTAAATTTATTAATAATATATATATATATATAAATAAATATATTATCATAGCCGGAGCTAATAATATTTCTATCTTAAACGTTAATTTAGATAGTTTAATTATAAGGACGACATAAATTTAATAAAAAAATAAAAAATAAAAAAAATACCCACACTACCATTCTTATTTAGTACGTAGTCATAGTTAATTATAATATTTATTTATAATTTTAAATTTATTTAAAATATATAAATAATATTATTTATATTAGTATATGATATTATTAAATCGAGTCGAGTCAAACACTCTTCATAAGCTAGACTCGTAGGATTTCTTGCCTTATTATTTTAGACCATGGTGGACCGGTAGCATGCTGGTTTATACCAAAACTGGGGGGTAGGATATCGGGACATGTTGAAGCATGATACATCAACCATTTTCTCATTATATAGTTGCTTCGAAGAATGGAAATATTTTTGGTTGATTTTGAGTTATTATGTATTAATGGTACTGAATACTTAACCGAGGACTTGGAAAGCCACAAAACTTTCCTTCCCAAAATAACATTAATATACATGCCACTCTCTGGCAAATTATCCCCACCATATCACGCTTGCCGATGTCCCTTTGTTAGATTTCCATTCTACCAACATAATAATAAATATTTGGAAGCATTTATCCATAGCCATGCAAGAATTAATCATGATGGGAGAAATGTTGTTGCTGATCACCATTTCCTGCTATTCCACTTCCTGATTTCTCGTTTTAGATGCGTGATGCTGCTACCCAAGTTGAGAAAATTAATTTGGGTTTTCACTCGTCATCGATTTGCCCATCCAATTAAATGGCATACATGGAGCTTTGTTCATCTATATATATAGAGAGAAGACAAACAGTCTTTCTCCTGTTGTAGAATACTTAGCATGATGAAGGAGAAGGTTGATTTGAAGCTGCTGATTGATAAAGTCAATAGTCGGGTTGTGTTTTTGGAGTGTGATGGGGATTTCGTGGATGTGCTACTCAGTTTCCTTGTCATGCCAATTGGAGCCGTCGTCAGACTCACCCAAAAACGGTCTGGTCTGGGTTGCATGGATGCCCTGTACGAGAGTGTGGAGAAGTTGGACGTCAATCTCTTCCAAACTCAAGCTTGCAAGGATATGTTACTCCATCCAAACTATGCCGACTGAGCTTCCTGCAACCATTTGGTCATAAAAATGGATGATGAGCCGCAGTATCAGTACTACCTCTGCCCCAAAGATTGTGATCGGTCCTATAGCCCCATTAAGAATGCAAAATGCAAGTGCGGGAAACTGATGGATCAAACTCTTGATCCAATTTCCTCCGACACCCAGGCTGCAGACAATACTGGAGATGTAGGGGTATTCATCAAAGGGAAGAATGCCAAGTACATGATATCGGATGATTTGCTCATATCTCCTACTTCTACCAAGAGTGTCTTGATTCTGCTAAAGAAGTTGGGAATCACGGATTGCAACCAAGTTCGCGAGAAACTGATAAGCGTAGGAAGGGAAGAGGTACGTAGTTGGTGGAATATATTCTACTGTTTTAATTTGTTGGTTCACGAATTGATGCGGATAATTTTCATTTACATATCGCTCTTTTAAATATCCTTTACAGGTTTTGCATCTTCTAAAGCGTGCCTTGGTTTCAAAAACACCCTTGAGTGATGTGTTTCTTGCTAGGGTCGAAAGTATGGTTCACAGGCCACATTTTAGATCCCTTAAGAATAAAATTCTCTCAAATAAATCTCATCAAGTGTCATCAGTTGATAAGAAAATGAGGATGACATTGTTCTTAAACAAGTCTACCAAACAGGTGTTACTTGCCGAAGCAGGAGAAGATATTGTAGACTTCCTATTCAGCTTCCTCACTTTCCCTTTGGGAGTTCTACCCAATCTCCATAAAGATATATTATCTTCAGGAAGCATACATCAATTACAGTCCAGCGTTTCAGACTTGTGTGCCCAGAACCAAGTAAGAATCGCAGAGCATTCTTCGATGCTGCTGCAGCCTGAGCTAGCCCCACATTATCGCTGCCAGAGCCAGATGCTCAAAATTGAGGAGGGGCAACATGTACAAACAGTGCGAAGTGAGATTTATTTTGTTTTAAATAATTAACTATGCTTTTTGTCACTGGGAAAATCGTTATTTTAAGATTTCTGAGTACATATATTTTGATAAAATATTTGTTAGGTCATAAGTTCAACTATATTGCAAGAAATCCCAAGATATCCGAGCTTACCACCGAGAAAGGTGGGGGATTCGTGAAGGGAACGACATCGTTTATGATAACGGATAAGCTGCACGTTGAAATGACTTCCGCATTCGCCGGTGTTTCTGTTTTTAGTGACTCAAATGTGTCGATCGACGATGTGGAAGTGAAGACCGTAAATATTGGGGAGGAAGAGGTACTCATTCTACTTTCATTTATAACTAAATATACTTGTTTTTGTTACCTATTAACATGTAAATGTTGTATGATACCAATCCTATATGTAGACGACAGTTGATTACATTATTTTTCTTCCCAGGCTCTTATTATGTTGATGGCGTCCCTCATGTCGAAGTCCCCTCTAAGGAAAATATTTGGTGGAGGAAAAACAAAGCGATTAGCTTGTGAGCGCAGGAGGAAAAACATCCATGCAATATAGTTTTGAGGGTGAATATATTTTTTGGTTATGACATCTTCCAAGATGCTGCTGCGGGTTCGCGTGTTTTTTGGGTTTTGAAGTTTGGGTTTGTCTAAATGGGCAGGAATAGCCCTAACTTATGTGGCTGCACTCTCCCTCGCCGCCGCTCTCCGCCGCTCTCCGCCGTAGGAGTAATATATAAGATAGTAATAATAAGGATGTACTTTTGAATGATATTTGTTTAGGTATATGCCTCATGACTTTTATATGAAGTACCATGATGGAAAACTAGGTCATCACCCTCCTAACTAGCATTTGCAATTGAAACTTAATTTTGAGATTATTTTTGTTTGCAATTTTTTGCGGATCATTTGATGGAGAAAATTAAATCTGAAACAAGTAGATGGCTTTGAGTGGTTCCACAAGGAATTTTATACCAAATTCTTGCGTTAATCTATTTATATTTGTAATAGTATTTCATTTTTAAGGCAGAATAGTAAGTTTAATTTTATATACATGAGCTTTTATCAGGAAAACGTTGAAGAATTATTTTTCCTAAATTATAAATTTAAAAATATTGATAAATTAATTAATTATACTATTCATATTAAAATTATTATTTAATATACATCCTTAATTTAATTTTTTTACAGATTTTATTTATTTATTTATTTATTGTTATTTATTATTAAAAAACTTGGTGTATAATTCTACTTGAATGAATAATTCATTTAATTCTAAACTTATCACTTGTGGAATTAAAATTACTATAAATATTTGTATGCATTACTAAATTAAACAAGTACTTATTATTATAACAATATTTTAAGCTACTTTTATATATTCTTATGACAATATTATTTATTGTCATCCTAGAAACATCTAAGAATGATTTTATAATTTTTTTTTAAAAAGAAATATTAAAGGCAATATCATTCAAGCAATTCTGTCGGGGTAGGTAGGCGGGGCGAAGGTCAGTCATGTGCGAGGTCAACAAGAGTGGGCCGGAGCTTCATGGCGTCGGTGAAGATGGGCCTGGGCCCATGGAAATCAACGTCAAAACATTGGTTCGCTCGTGTGAGTCGTGGTGGGCCCAATCTCCATCTCTAACCTCTTTGCTTGGGCGCCTCTCGCCCTCAACAAGCCCATCACCATGGCCTTTTTATTTTGGTGCCTGGCCCATCAACGTAGGCTTACCTCATGGTTTATTTCCGCATGGTATGACAATTATGTTTGGAATGTGGACCATGAGGCCTTGCTGTCTCAAGACCCATCATTTTCTCTATTATAGTTATGCTTTTTTTGGACAAATTTAAAAAAGAAATAAGTAAAATATAGAAGTCTCATATGGAGATTTAAATGAGCCGAGTCGAGCAGGTGTTCGGGCACATGATTGCCTCCTTCGTGAAGATTCATTTGCTTTGAGTTAGGGGGTTCAGTGAGATAAAAGGCGCATTTACTGCGTAAAAAACATTGTAAGTAAAATAAATAATATACTACGAGCGAGGAAATACAAGGGAATTTTTACACGGTTCATTATGGTTCAATTCAAATCCTTAAGTTAGTCTACAATGATTTGATCTTTATGAATTCACTATTTTTTTAGATTTACACCCAAAATAATAAATTTTGTCTCATTTAAATAAATTTGCCTTTTAAGATCTTTAACTCCAATACCCTCGTTCATCCCTTTCTTGCCTTCAAATCTTCAAAATAATCTCACCACAATGTCGGAAGCATTCAAAAACGGTGGGATAGCATGTTTTGCTTCAATCTAAGGTTGTAAGGCCTTTAAATTATTTTTGAAATGATAATTGATTAAAGTAGACCGCTGCAAGTTGGTACAGATCAAGATAAATGCTGGACCAAATCGAGTGGAGTGTGAAAGCTTCTAGATATTTCTAGGTACACCAGGATGCAGGTGGCACACGATATGTCGGATCAAATTTGGGCAATGTACATGTATACGAACATGGTCGCTGGTCTTGGTCTGGTCATGATTGCGGTCAACCACAAGGTAGCGAAGCTGGTGGATCTGGATTGGCTTGCGAACATGGTAACTGTAAATGGGTCCCATAGACCTGTCTTCTCCAGTGATGCAACGGTGGCTTTGGGAGCTCTAGCATCAGATTTTCTGGCGACGGCGTCGATGGGAGACTGCCCACATCGACAGATATCTGACGAATGAAGGTCTTGGCGGTGGTAGGACGGTAGGTGCCGGTGTTGGTGGGTGACAAAGATGAAAGGTTCTGGCAGCGATGTATTTCGACGGGATTCTATAGCTATTTTGTGGAGATGAAAGCAACTTAAAGCCGTTAAGATTGATATGTGATTGTATCCGGAGGTGAGGACGATCGATTGGTTGCAATTTCATGGTCAGCGGTGGCTTGAGTCGAACAAACGAAGGTTGGAAAGTTGGCGGCGTAATATTGCTGCACTTTCCAATGAGCCTCTTTCGGGTGGTTTTACGACGAGTGGTGACTCTTAATGTAGCAGATCATGACTTAGGTTTGTTGGCGGTGTTAAGGGGAGTAGGTTGGAAGTGTTAGTCTTCCAAACAATAACTCTGCTAGCAGTATGGATGTCCCAAAGTTGACTGGTTGTTGTTTTCTTTCGCTACACTGTTCCAACGAGCTGCTTCTCAAAGCTTTTCTGGCAGCTCAGGGTTTCTTCGGCAGTGGCTCTCAAGTGGGCTTTGTTCTAGCCTTCGAGGAGAACTCAATGGAGGTTGTGATGTAGCCAGAGGCAACTTGAGCTGGCCGGACGCAGGCGAACAAGGTGGTTTATAATGCTATTTCTTAATTCGATAGGTTTTTTTTTCTTTTTCCAATAAGGGTAGCTGTCAACGGCAGTGGTTCTTAGCTGAGTTGCATCGGGGGCACTCCAAGCTCAGCATAGTTTGGCTAGGGGGTTACCGTAGATGTATCTCATAAGAGGGGCTTTTTGTTTTCCTTCTTCTTTTATTGCTTCTTTCTTTTCTTCTTTTCTTTTTTTCTTTAACGTACGAGCCCCCCTTTCTTATCCTTTTCTTTGTCATTTATAAGAACCTTTAACCATTTTTTATTACTCATTTCAAGGCACCAAAATCCTCACCAGCCCTTTTTATCCTCTCCGTTTTCTTATTTTCTCACTTGGATTTTGGAACCATTGTGGACTACTTCTTGGATGATAGGTGTAGGCATGGGCTTGACTTGGGGTTTGATCACAGGGTTTGGACGAACGTTAGCCTCCTCGTTGATTTTTTACAAGTTGAGAAGAAAAATCGGCAAAACAATAATCTTTTTTTCATTTTTTTCAACTCTTTTTTGTCTTTTTTTTTCAACTTTTTATTCTTTTTCTTTTCTTTTTTGCATAAACTAGTATAATGACCACTCCGAAGTCATTGTGTTGTACCGACCATCATTTTGATCTTGAAGAATGACTTCTTTGATCAACAATTGTGGACTCTAAACCTAGACTTTTTTCCTTTGGCTTTGTAGATTTTGGTGGTAATGTGAGGATGAGGGATTTGTCTCTACTCTCATCAGTAGTTATTTCTTCAGGGTATCATGCTTCTTTGGTGGCATGTTCATATGATGTATTTTTTTCCTTCCACAATATGGAAATAACTTTTCTTTTGTGGTGCTTCCTACTAATAGTTGCACTAATTGTTGATTCTCTTTCTACACTTTCAGCAACCGTAATTTTGATTGAAGTCCCCAACATCTTTTTCAATGTCTTCTCGGGTGGCGAGCTTCATGTATCCGGCCACAAAGAAGTGGAGGCGAGTAGTTGATTAGCACCAAAGTACGAACTTGATTTGGCCAAATTTTTTCAACTGTCAACAAACATAATTTTTTGGACCAAGTCTATTTTGAAGTTTGCTTCACATTCCTAAAACTCAAATACAAAGCTAAACACAAGCCAAGATAAAGCACAAGCCAATAGAGCGAAGGAATGAGTTGATTGGAATAGAAGTTAAGTTATCTTTTTAAAAATGGAGGTCTTATGGGCCCACATGATTTAAAACTTTAAATAAAATTGTAAAATGCCCCCTCTCCCAGCTCTCCAAGACACAACAAAATATTTAAAAGGAAGGGGTTAAGTTCTCCAATTCTTCTCTCTTCTCTTATTTACTTTCTTGTCATTTTTCTAATTTTCTGGCAAAGCACTAACTGATTGGAAACACCTTCGACCAAGTCCAACACGTCTCTCATCTTCTTTTCACTCTAACCTCCCATCGTAACTTAGTCTCTCCCTTGTCATTCCTTCCCCTTGCCGAAAATATGTCTGACGAAAAGTTATTTTCATTAAATAAATTTTTTCTCTAGTCAACTAACAATACCAATAAACAATCCAAAACCACCATGTTTTCCTTCTCTCTCTCTTTTCAACGAGCTTTCTCACAAAAGAATCCAACATACAAGGTCATCAAAAGGACAAAACGTTTGTGATGATATACTTCTTCAGTAGTGTGCGACTTCTCGTGCACTATCTTGTCTGAAATTTGATTTTCTATTAAATTTTGACATTTTGAACACATTTGGAGAAGTAAAATTTTATATTTGGAGATGAGCACTCCCTAAATTTTGAACTTTTAATTTTGGACTTAAACATGGATTTGAAGAGTCAGTTGATTTAGGATTAGACATTAAACTTTGTTTCCACTCAAAGACTCAATTATAATACATTCAAAACGAGTGGAAACTCTCACATGGGTAATGTAACAATAATAAAATAAATAAATATTTTTTAAATTTTTCATCAATCTTCCTACTTGACTAGTCAATGGAAATAGTGACTTGCTTCACACCCCTTTCGGCACTCTAGCAACAATCTAGAGCAGGTCAAGGTGCATTACTTCTCCGGTGCCGCACGAGTCACAATGTGCTTGCGCTTATTTGTGCACAAATAAGCTTTATCCTTAAATTAGGGTCAATTACGGTTCGGTTATGGTTTGATCGATTACATTATCATAATCATTTATCATTATTACCCGAGTTTATAAGGTTTTTCCATAAGTCTTCATCATTTTGCCACCATATAAATGGTTAAAATATGGTTAAATTAATTTAAAATTATAATTCATAAACCCAATTTTTTTAAGTTAGTTTAAAATTAAAGTATCTAAAATATTTTCTCATACACAAAATATAAAATGTTCCAATCATCTAAACCATGTTAATTTAGTATTAGACATTTTGAAATTAGTAATGAAATAATCTACATTAAGCAAATTCACCGAATTGGTACTTCTTCAATTAAATATTTCAAGGTTAATGTTAATGTAGAAATGAGTTTTATTTATAATGATATATAAAATAATTTAATAATATTCAGTTAAATCGGTAAATCTGTTATGGTAAAACTTTCCGCTATTAACGTTTATATTTTAAATCGGTTAGGTTGACTTAAGTAAGCTTTTAATCATTTTATTATACGGTAAACAAGGTGTTTATTATTTTTGTTCCATTTGAAATAGTAAAGTTGCTACGTCTCTAAGTACATAATCATTTATAGGCCTATACAAAATGCAGTTTCCTTGCATTGCATTTCCCCATGTGCATGCAACTAATTTTCTTTGAGCACTTTCATTAATTTTTAGAAACTGAATACTGTAATATCAATTTTTTTCTTTGCATGTTATATGTTGTAAAAAAAAATACAGTGCAACACATTTTATTTAAGTCTTTCTAGTACATTAATGCTTGTTTAACACATTTTATTTAATTTTGTTAGTGCATTAATGCACAAAAAAGTCAGTTGTAATTTTGTATTCGTACTTTTAAACTATTAATAAATTACTTGGCACAATGTGTGACAATATTGTGACTGCTTAGATATCATTTTTTCCAATTTTTTTATGTGTTGTTATGATGAAACATTTGTCTTTCTAATGGCAAAGTTCCTTCCAGATTGATTAGTATTTCATGAATATATAGTAATTTGTGGCTACTTACTACGTACTACGAAACATGTGCATCAACATATGTAGACCAGTTGATTTCTTAGATTATCAATTATTGTCAATAATTTTGGTAGAAACAATGTCTCTTAATTATGTACATACATGGTTACTGTGGGGTTAGTGAATTGTTTGTTAAAGTTGTTAGTCACATAGCGTTCTCGAGAAATTTTGTTAAAGACGAAAGAAAACCACAAATTGCCAGATGTAGAGAGTTGAAAATTGCTAATCTAAATCTCATTATAAATGCAAATGGAGTTAAAGGAAACAGACATCATTCTTATTAATCATGGATTTAGCAAAAATAAGAACTATATAAATGGTAAATGGGATCTAACTAATTCCTGGTTATCTCGTAACACATCTAACTAATTCCTATTGAATTTCAAATCAAGTTTCGAGTCCTCTCCAAATGTACACGCTCCATGTTCAATATTTTTTATCATAAGTCTAACCCGTTATATTCCCGATCATGAGAAAGCTGTAATTTTTGTTTAACCAAGAAAGATGTAATTAGAGAATATTTATGCTGCCCTTTCCTTATGCTATTCGCGAAAACATATGTAAGGCTTTTTATATGAGTAATATATTATTACCATTTTTTTTGAGACAATGAAGGCTTGTATATGTCTGTCTATTACTTTCTTTGCATTTCTATAATTTTTTTACTTTGGAACATGAGCTACAGTTTTGGGCGAGGCGCTTCGCTTTTTGCACTATTAAACAGAAAAATGAAAGTACTGACGACAATCCGCCTTCGGATTTAACATATTATATTTTATGTATTATCAAATTCAATATAACTATTTGTATTTATTTATATACATATAATAATAAAGTATTGAGAGGTTAAATGAGAGGTCTTCACATTAAATACTTGAAGGTTGTGGATGCAATCCCCGAAATACTTTAAGGTTGTGGATTCAATCCACGTTGAGTGCATTTTTTAAGTGAGATATTTTTGTCTCTCCAATCAAGCCGGTTTTAAGCTTTATAATCGTGTTCATGAACGAGTTGGTTTTAAGCTCGTCAAAATTAAATAATTTAATGTACTAGAGTTAGAATCAAACTCAAATATCATAAAAAATAATATAGTCGATTTCAGGTATATATGTTGAAAATTCATTTGATCTTAAGCTCGAGCACAAGTTGAGTTCGGCTCACTCGCACGTTTAATAGCCCTACTTCACACTCTATTATTGATTTTTATGTAAGATATATATGTCTGTTACTTTGGTAGTGAAACATTAGTCCCATCTAGGGCTCCAAGCAGTACAATTATGATACAATTGAAATATTTATCATTAGCGTTTCACTTTTTCGACCATTAACTAATATTCCATCATTTGACCTTATACCGTTACCGACTTTTAACTATTTTGACTTTTGATAAATTTTGATTTCAACTCATAACTATATAACAATATAAAACTCATACCAAAATTACAAATTTAGCATCATTTGTACCATATATTTACATTAAAACAACATTTAATATGATATAATAATATAACATTTTAATTAGTTATATTAATAATATTTTTACTTATACGAATCAATTAACACAAATTATTTACTACAAAAAATAAGCAACTACATTCAATAAAGCAATAAATCAGTAAAACAGTGATGACAGACTCATCTACCCTTGACATTTTAAAATGAAAGCGGTTTGATTAAGTATATCATTTTGATGATAAAAAAAATTTAGCCATTTTATTTCAATTTAATTTAAATAAAAACAATCGGTAAAACAACAAATGAGCTTACTACTTGCAACCTAGCGTTTCTTCCACGTAACTAGAAGTGAGAAGGTTGGACCCTTTACTTCTATTTAACCAAGACAAATATTTTTTAAAAAAATAACTAAAAAAACAACCACAACAAATCTCTTATACTAAACCAAACGCCTCAAATTCCTGGTCTAACATTAGACCGTGGTGGACCGGTAGCTTGCTGGTTCATACCAAAACTGGGGGGGTAATATATCGGGGCATGTTGAAGCATGATACATCAACCATTTTCCCATTATATAGTTTCTTCGAAGCAAGGAAATATTTTTGGTTGATTTTGAGTTATTATGTATTAATGGTACTGAATACTTAACCGAGGACTTGGAAAGCCACAAAACTTCCCTTCCCAAAATAACATTAATATACATGCCACTCTCTGGCAAACTATACCAATCGTATCACGCTTGCCGATGTCCCTGTGTTAGATTTCCAATCTACCCACATAATAATAAATATTTGGAAGCATTTATCCATATCCATGCAAGGATTAATCATAATGGGCGAAATGTTGTTGCTGATCACCATTTATCCATATCCATGCAAGGATTAATCATAATGGGCGAAATGTTGTTGCTGATCACCATTTCTCGTTTTACGTGCGTGATGCTCTACCCAAGTTGAGAAAATTAATTTGGGTTTTCACTCGTCATCGATTTGCACATCCAATTAAATGGCGTACATGGAGCTTTGTTCAGAGATACATGTATAGAGAAGACAAACAGTCTTTCGCCTGTTGTAGAAGACTTAGCATGATGGAGGAAAAGGCTGATTTGAAGCTGCTGATTGATGAAGTCAATAGTCGGGTTGTGTTTTTGGAGTGTGATGGGGATTTCGTGGATGTGCTACTCAGTTTCCTTGTCATCCCAATTGGAGCCGTCGTCAGACTCACCCAAAAACGGTCTGGTCTGGGTTGCATGGATGCCCTGTACGAGAGTGTGGAGAAGTTGGACGTCAATCTCTTCCAAACTCAAGCTTGCAAGGATATGCTACTCCATCCGCACAATGCCCACGGAGCTTCCTGCTACGATTTGGTCATAAAAATTGATGATGAGCCTGTTGAAATATAAACTTGTTTTAAACTCAAGTTTATATAAAACTCAATTCAAAACAAAGAAGCCTAATTCAAAGAATCTTCTAATATTTTACACATGATCAATTACAAGTCAATGGTTGGTGAGATTGTTGAAAGTTTGTGGTCAATGTTATGTATGTGTTTGTTAGATGTGTTTTGTGGTCAATATTAGGCATGTGTTAAGTGTGTTTTGTGGCTTGTATTAATCTTGAGTTAGTATAAATACCCCTTTCTCATTATGTGTTGTAAAAAAGGAAGAATAAGAGAGAAAGCAAGAAGCAAAGTTTCTATAATGTAAAAATTCAAAATTGAGTGTGGAGAGGTTGTTTGGAGAAGAAAATGAGAGTTTGTGTTTTTGTATTTGATAAGAGTATTTTCTTATCAACAAAGTTGTGGTTTTGTATTTGATAAGAATATTTTCTTGTCAACAAAGTGGTATCAGAACTATGGTTCGTGGTTCGTGCTTTGGATCGTGCTTTGATTCATGATTTGGCTTACGATGGCCTGTGGAGGATGGTGGTCGATGAACGTGAGTTTCCGACACGTCAACCTGCATCAAGCTGGCCACAGTTGGCGGCCATCCGAGGCTGCAGCTGGCGGCTAGCCCTACCGCAGCGGACAGCCGGGAGTCAGCAGCCAAGGCCGGC
>JAVDBV010054362.1:0-11128 GCA_032619315.1 Piper longum
ATATATATATATATATATATATATATATATATATGTTCAAAAGGTGGGTAAGGGTGATTGGAGAATTTGAGAAGATCAATTGAATAAGCATAATTTTAAATATTAATAAGCTAATATGACCCGATACACCATATATTCTCTTCAACTTCACTATAATTTAGGCCTTCTATCATTTTTTATTTCTACACAATTTTAGTTTTTTAATCCGGCCGATGCTTTTCCAATACCTGATTTTTAGTGAATATAATGGTATTTTAGCTAATATTTAATCAAATATATTGACTAAAATATATTTTCAATATCTTATTTATAAAATATTTTATTTATGATTTTAGAATTTGATTAGAATCATAATTTTAGAATTTTACTTTATTATATGGCTAATTTAATGAGTCAAAATTGATGAATGACTCTGTACTGAATGATTTTACAATAGATTCTCTGAATTATGTCATAAAAGTTATTAAAATAAGTTATTTTTTAAAAGTATATAAATCAATATTTTTAATTACAAATGATATATTTACTAACTTCAATTGTTAAAAAAATAATATATATTAATTATTTATTTATATAATTAAAATTTTGATATAAATGACTCCGAATAAGTTTGAAAATGACTCCGATTAAACTACTACATGACGCATGAAATCGAATGAGTTTCAAATTTTTAACATATGGTTAAGAGAAGGGTAAAAAATAAAAGTAGCAGAATAAGGATGGTTTTAGTAAACAAAATCATAAAAAATTGGTTAAGTGAAGCCCAAGCTTTGTCCGACGGTATATATATATATATATATCCAACATAGACGCCTTCAAAGAATTCAATATACTTGCTGCGGTTTCGCCTCCTCTGCCACGCCCTAGCCATGGCCGCCGATCGCCGAATGCAGACCGCCGTTGCCATCGCCGGCTTGGCCGTCGAGAACCGCAGTCTTTCCACGGACGTCGAGGAGGCGGAGAGCGAGCTCCTGCTCCTCGAGAGCCAGATCGCCTCGAAGGACGAAGAGTTGGAGTCCTTGGCCGCCCAATGCTACGAGCAGGAGGCGGTTCTGAGAGACCTCCGGCGCATGACGGACATGCGGTCGTCGGAGAAGGAGGCGATGGAGAAGGCCTACAACAACCTCGACCACGAGTCTACGACTATTATCCTCGCGCTGGTCACGACGCAGGCTGACTTGGAGGAGAGGTTGGAGAGGAAGGCAAGGGCTTTGCGGGTTCTCTCGGCGAAGGTGATGAAGATGCTCAAAGGGATCGAGGATAAGGTGCGCCCAGATGGTGTTGTCGACGCCGGCGGTGAAGATGGTTGGGACATGATGGAAGACGACATTTTCGACCTCAATATGGAAGATGACGGGCATGATCAAGAAGAAAACTACGTAGACGTCGATCAAGACGATGAAGGGATGGCGGCCATGCTCAAGCCTTTTGCTGATCAAGTTCGACAGATTGAGAATGCTTTGAAGATCAGGAGGAAGTAGATGCATGTTTTCTTGATATTATTGCCCGGGTATTAGGATCATATGATTTCTCACTGCTATGACATTTTTTTTTTAAAAAAAAAAATTGAACTCTTATCTAGTTGAATAAACTTCATCTTTCTTGGTTATCATGTAGAAAGGTAGTGATCATCTGCAAATACAATATCTATGCACTTGATGCGATCTTATGTAAATTGAATTCGAATGCGAACTTACTATTAAGTATATATTCGGGTTTTATGTGATCTGGGCACATTGGTATTGTTTCTCATTGCTTTGTTAATTAATAATGTGTGATTTTTTTTGTGAAGGGTGTTTACATTAGATTCTGATTATTGGAGATGCCCAACTCGTTATTTGATGAGATAATTATTACATTTCATGTTTAATTAGTTCAGTGATCACTTTGTCAAATATCTCTCGCCTTGTATCTTTTCTTCATGTGTAAGCTAAAATCAACTAGAATATTGTTAAGCTTTGTTGGTTACAAAAGAGTGTATAAAGAGCTTTGGAAAAGAAAAAAAGTGTATAAAGCAACGATGGAACCAACCCTTTCTTTCTTAGGAACTGCAAGCGACGACTATTGTTGTGGAAGTATACTTGCCGGTGAAGCGTGTTCCAGCGGGCTTCCTTGTCTATGGTCTTTGAGCTTCATATTCTTTATGCTAGGAACGTACGTAGGATGAAATTAAGTAATTTCATATTTTTCTCTTAGAAAATTGAATTTTTTTTGCATTTAGTTTGTTTTAACGAAACATCAATTTGAGTATATACGCAAAAAGTAAAAAAAAGAGTATGATTAACTTTAATTTTAATTTGGTCGTCATGATAAAATTCTGGGTGAATGATAAAATATTGGATCAGTTCTAGCTTTTCAGTTGTGGTAAATATATAATTTAGCCAGTGATTGATGAAAGGTTGTTTAGAGTTTGAAGTGAAAAAAAAACATTAAAGCCTATTTCATATCTATATTCGGACTGGGATAATATCACATACAACAACAATAATTGTTATTTATCTTCAAAAGTTAGCATTAGTGAAATAGAAGTTTGATTAAGTTCTTCATGTTTGAGTTGATTGCTACTTAAACGTAAAAGAAGTGACGAATGAATTGATCGATTAGTGCTTTGATGACACTGGCAAATAACCCTTCAATGGATTCCATTCAAGCATGGAACAAGCAGTCACTACGTTCCATGAATCAGAGGCCCCGCTAGCTTTCGAAGCAATTTGTCGGTTGTTTCAACTTTCTTCCCCAAGCTTGCGACAGATAACAACATCTTGATTTTTTTTTTCAATATATTCATAACCACTTGATTGCTTGCTTCATTTTATCTTCATTATCCAACTTGATTGCTACGGTTCATAAGCAGGTCCGAGGTGGCATTGCGTTGGCCCCTAATAGACGTATATGGGGACTCATGTAATGTTGAACGTTGATGATCTTCGTTTGGGAGAAACGGTGTAAGCTGTTGACTAGTTGGGCTCGGCCAAGTCAAATATTGCTATTTGTTTAGAAACGGGGAAATCGGTCACAAAATCTGCCATTAGGACCGATTTTATGAGGCTCGGGAAACGGATTTATGACGGGCATTTAATTCTTCTTGACGACAACGTATTCTTTCCTCTATATATTTTTTAATTATCGAGGTAATGAGTAAAATCTGACAATGAAGGTTAAATTATTCGTGAATTCAGGTATAGACTTTTATTGTTTTGAACCATCGGTTCTTTAATGGTGAAATAGGGTTGTAATCGGAAGTACAATGGTTGATGTGGTACAAATCACGGACAGGAAGTAGATGGCCCTTGTTGACATACACCATTGTCTCTTTCCGTGTTGACTTTCGACGACTTTTAGACTTCTTCATGGTAACATATTTAGGCTTCTTTATTTCGTTGCTTCAAATTTCAACTTTATCCTTCAAAAAAAACCAATTTTATTTTTAATGAGCATGTTAAAATAGTATAATAGTAAATTATAAAATTTGACCAACTAATTTTTTTTTTAAAATAATAAAACTAGCTCTACTTTTACATGTGCATAATATAATATATACAAATTTACATGCTATAACATAGTGTTTTATTGGCCGATTTAAAATAAATTATAAATTTGTCTTAAACTAGTTTAGACTGGACCGGTTCACACTCTAGAGAAAATCGATTCAATAACCAATTCTGATTAGCACTTGTTACAATAAACTCTTTATAGCATTTCCATTATTACTCTTAATTATCATAATTTATGGCATATAACTGCAAATAACTGTTATTTTTTAAATTCTATTAATGGAGAAGATTTAAACCGATAAAAGCCTTGTAGCAAGTGCTGCCATAAATGCTTTCCTGATGTGAGAGTCCTTGAGAAGGAAGGGAGCATTATGAACTTTTAATATGAATCCCGAAACTAACGAAACGGTCCACATTGGTCATAAATTGTCATCTAACAAATAGCGGATTCTTTGTTTTTTGAACAATTGAGTTTGCATTTGTTCTTTCTTAATTGAATTTGAACATATTCCACTTTATTTATTACTTTTTTTCCAGAACAGCATTTACCATTTCTTCCTGCAAACTACAATGGTAACTGGTTAATGTTAGTGGTTAATTAAAATTTTTCCGATGCTTACCTTTTAAAGCTTCCCAGGTGAACATCTTCCCGGCTTTGTAAATGGACGGATTTGCCCCCGATCCGAGCCAATTTTTTCATCAAGTGGTCAACAAACGGAATCGATTGGCTCGGTCATTTTTTTCCGGAGATAAAGTTTACTCATAAAAACTCAAAACCCTATCTGTCTCCTCTAGTGGCTGTTAATCGTCACCGTTACATCTTTCCAAGCCGCAACCGACCATCGAGCCTTGACCACCTATGGAGCACTCTAACCACCACTAGAGTGAACCAAAAGTCCGGCTACCATCGCCACCCACCACCACATCCCTCCAAAGCCAAGTTGCCATCGCCGACCACCTTTGGAGCACTTCGACCACCACCGAAGTGAACCAAAGTCCGACTACACCGCCACTTCCCTCCATGCTATTGCTGACCACCTAACCCTCTAACCACCGGCAAGTATCCTCTTGCTAATCTCTTATCGCAATCACTGACAAGCATCCCCTTCTTCCCCTCCTCCAAGTCGGGATTTTTTTTTGTTAATTTGTGTATTGTACATCTATTAAAATTTGTAGTGTTACAAGAAACACAACATCTAATATCCTCAATTTTGAATTATAAATTGTTGTTCCAACTATTTTAATTGCATATATCTATGATTCTCATTTTGTTATGAATCTTAAAACCTAGTTTTGTTATGAATCTTAAAGCCTAATTTTAAGTTTGTTATGAATCTTAAATCCTAATTTTTAATGCTCTTTAACTTTGTTATGAATCTTAAAGCCTAGTTTTTTAACTCAAATTATTATTACATGTGATTGCAAGCATGATAAATATTATAAAGTAAAAAAATTATGATTTTACTACACATGAATTGCATGCTTTGTTTATGTCTTTAAATATGTGAATTGAAAAAATATTTTACTTATTATTTAGATGTTGATTTGTAAATCAAAAATAGAAAATTGCTTATTGATTGAAAGTGTATAATAAATTATAATTTTTGTTGTTCATTTATGTCAGTACTAATTTATTATTTGTGATCCATTAAACCTTACATTTACGGAATTATAGTTTTGTGATGGTAAATATTTATTATCTTTTGTGTTTGTATTAAACTTTAAATTTGTGTACTTATATTGAGAAAAAAAAGTTGAATCTTCATTTTGTGTATTTATGTTAGGTGTTACCAAATTATTATAATTTGTATGTAGGTTTGATATATTTAGTATTATATATATGCATAAATGTTTATTATATAGGATTGATTTAGACCAATTCTAATGAGCCTATCCTTGTCAAACTTTTTATAAATTGGTGTGATTTAGTAACTCTTTTAAACTGATTCGAGGTTGATTCTGATTTTTTCAACTATGCAAAAGCTCCAAGTTGTCCTTTTTATTGGGCTATGATTCAATAACTTATTTTTAAATAAATATATACAACCATTTCTTCTTCCTCTTATTTTTTATTATTAATATTAAAAATTAAAGTAGTAAGTAAAATTGGGCATTTATCTAACTAATACACAACAAAATAAAATTCAAAAATAAATGAGATCATTATAATTTATTTCTTCAGTTTATCTCTAATCTCTAACATAAATCGTATGTGGAAAATACCTTGACTAAATTTATTTTAAATAAAGTAGAACCATTATTTCGAATTTTCAATAGATAAACGAAGTCTAATTTTATTGTTATTTTATTTTCACTATAAGAGGATAATCTAATTTTTATAGAATCTTTAAGAATATTATAGTCAAATCAGGCTCTCCCGTTTCAACTCTCTTATCCCATTATTAAACAATTAATAATCTTTAATTATATTAAATTTTCTTATTGTTTAATAATATAAACAACCTCTTTTTTTTAAAAAAAAATGAAAGTTCAAAACTAAACTTTTAGGTGGGGTGTGTTAACAATTCGATCGGATCGGATTTATTCAATGTTTAATTCGATTTTATTCGAATAAAATTTTAACTTGAATTAATCGACCGCAATGGCTTGACTCGAAGGTCAATTATTTATATGAGATATAAAAATTTATATATTTTTATATAGTCATTTATGTAAAACATAAAAAATAATAAATAAAATTACATTGTAATGATGGTTTTATATTATAATATAAGAATTTTATTCCCAAATAAATTATTTGAAATATAATTAAACTAAAATTAAATTATTTTAACTTTTATAAATAATTTTATGTCAAATTATATATATATATATATTAATAATATTTTAAAAAAAATTTCTTATAATTTGAACTCAATTCGACTAAAGAAAACATCATCTTCCACCCACCGGGCCGCGCCGCCGCCGCCGCCGCCGCTGCTGCCGGAAACTCCTCCGTGCTGGCCGCCGCCGGCCTCCTCAAGCCGAAGTCCCCGCCGCTCTCTCCCAATTGCATTTTCATTTTCGGCCGTGAAGACCGGTTTTGTTCCGCAAAGCTTCCGCCTTTGTGCGGCGGTGCTCAATTATTGTTCAGTGGTTGCGGATCGATATATTGGCGAAACGGTGATTTCCATGTTGAAAGGAGGTAGCTTTAACATCATATTCATTGCTTTGCTCCTTTCCAATATTGCTTTGTATCACGTTTCCTTGGCTTGCATTTGTATGGATAAAGTGTTTGTCCTCAATTTCTGATCTTCTTTGGCTGCGTGGTTCTGCTGTTCTGCATATGATCACTTTAATGGAACAAAATTCCTTATTATTATTATTTTTTTAAAAAAATCTCTTGTCCCTTTGAATTAGAATTCATGTCAAGGTTATTCCTTTAATTCTATGCAAGATATTGTGCCTTTTGTGTTTTTTTGTATTTTGAATCTATGTAAAATATCTTTTAACATATTTTAATGCACGTTTCTTGTGGAGCTTCAACGTTGTGTTGATATTTCTTGTGTTAGCTGATTAATTTTTCTGCATATTCTGGGAAGTTGTTAATTTTTATTTATGAATTGTTTGCCTTTGTTTCCATTAATTGCTATTATAATTTCCATGGGTTGTGTGCGTCATGATGATTGGTGTAGTAGCCGGGAATCAGTTTTAGATTGTAGCCCATGTGGAGGAGATACCTTTGGCGTCAGAATTTTGCATTTTGTTCATTGCTTCCATCAAGATGGAATTCGCATGGAGTGTCTAGATGTTTTAGATCAAAGGCGGCAATCGAGGCCCTAACTAAAGCTTCAGAAGAGAGAGTTCCTAATCTTGTACTCTATAACTACCCCTCTTTGACTGGTGCTTTGGCTGCTCTGTTTGCTCAGCTATACCACTCTCATGTCAATATCCAATCTCTCATTTTGCCATTCTCCAATGTAGAGCCTCTTAGGTGAAGAATGCA
Source organism: Piper longum (assembly GCA_032619315.1). Taxonomy (NCBI): domain Eukaryota; kingdom Viridiplantae; phylum Streptophyta; class Magnoliopsida; order Piperales; family Piperaceae; genus Piper; species Piper longum. The sequence goes on from JAVDBV010054362.1 coordinate 7,441, forward strand.
TCCTTGTTGAAATTTTTATTTGATGAACCTACTCGTAATATTATGATTTATGACATTGTTTGTCTTTCCACTTAGGATAAAGGATTTGAATTGGGAAGGCCTTGAGGTCTGTTACCTTCTTGATTTCTTTGGACCAAATGGATTTGCAACTTCGCTTGCAAAGCAGATTCCTCAGTAAGTTTGTTTGTTTCTTCATATAAGACAGACATGTTGATCACCTTTTCTATGATTCTGTAGGCCAACAGTTTGTTTTGTAATGTGTTTCTTACAATGCCAAGTTGACTCTGAAAAGATTTTTTTTTTCTCTCCAGCATTTTTTTGTTAATTAATTTGTTTCTTATCAGGGTGGTGGTTTTTGACCACCGTAGATCGACACTGGCTAAAATTGCTGATATAAGGCAATGTCCTGATAACCTGATTTTAAATATTGATATGGAGAGAACTAGTGCCCATTTTGTATTTGATTATTTTTCGCATAGAGCCTCAGAAAAAGGATCACTTGAGGTATATTTGGCCCATTCTTTTCAAAATGTTAGTCACCTTATGCAATTATCTCTGTCATATAATGCACTTTATTTTGTTGGTCATGGGTGAGCAAGTTTAAGGGCTTGCTAAATTCTGAACGTGAGCAACGTCTGAAGGGACTCCTTAATTACATTGAAGATGGTGATCTTCGTCGATGGATTTTACCAGATATTAAAGCATTCAACATTGGCCTAAAGCAGGAGCTTTCTAAGCTGAATTGTCTGACAAACCCTTCAGTATTTGAACAGGTTCGAATTGCTGATTACAGAAACCTTGATATAAAATTAACTTGTTGGACAATGTGTTTATTCTGGCAGTTGGATTTTTATGGACCTGGCTCTTAATGTTCTCTTCTCATTCCTCTTTTAGATGTAACAGATAATTAGCTTATTATATTTATTTTTACCAGTTATTGGAAGTGAATGCTTCTGATATGATCACAAGAGGAAACTCCGATATCAACATGCGCAAGGACACTGCCAAAAAGTTGCTGAGAAAAACGTTCAGACTTCGACTGGGACGAGGCCTTTATGGAGAGTGCTTGGTACATAAATGATCTTGAATGCTTGCTATATTATCCAACTGAAGTGACATCAATGACAGCCTCTTATATTATTTTACATGCTTTTAGATTTTGTGTATTGTTTAATGAAGTTTTGCTCAAGATTAGTGAACAGAATTTGAGGTTTTTTACTCTTTGAATTATGATTTTTTTTAAACTCTCAATTTGAATTACGTTGTGCATTACATTACTGACAGTAGAGTTACTGATGCAGTCTCAAATAAATTTCAGGCGGTTAGAGCTGATGGAAATTCAGATTTGAGCAATGAAATTGGTATTGAGCTTAGTAAAAAGAGTGCTGCAGCTGGAATGAGGTATACCACCTTGTCAATCTTGCGTCTGGATATTTTACGATCTGTTTATTGCCGCAAAAAATTTTCATCTTTAAGCATTTAGGACGGCATTTAGGTATCTTCAATTGTCGGGATGTGAAATAAAGATGCTTTACATTATTGTGCATGAGCCAGGCCCATAGGAGCAGTTGTTTTCTTGCAACGAGGCAATCTAAAAATGTGTTTGAGGAGCACAGATGCTGGTGCCGATACTTCTGAGGTGGCCAGGGTATGTTCACAGTCTGAAAGACGAAAAGTTAAAAATATTTGCCAGCATTATTTTTACAGTGGCTTATATTATCAGAACTCTTACGTGTATTTTCTGTGATACACTTCTAAGGCATATGGCGGGGGTGGCAACTCATTCTCAAGCTCCTTTATCATAAGGATGGACGAGTACAACCAGTGGGTTGCAGTGAACTCATCTTGACACGACAAGGAGGAGGTCAATCAATTCATTAATCTGCTGCGGCCTCGGGTGTTGGTATGAAGAAATCGAGGTTATATATTTGATATATCAATATTTACTTTCAACTTGAAATTTTTTTTTTTACTTTCCTATAATGGTTCTAATGCCTCTGTTGTATTTAGAAAAAAAGTCCCAGTTATAATAAATCAAGAACTCGAAAGAAAATAAAAAACCCAAAATCGAAGAAGTTAGAAACGTACAAAAATATTTTATTGGAAAGCCAGAAACTAAATCAAAGCAATATATCCAGCAAGGCAGCAAAATGGAGCCAGCAGCTACTGCTTCTCTGCATAAAAGTTGGCCTCGTGCATCACAGCATAGATGTTGGCTTATTAAGTAAAACATAAACTGCACAAGCAAATTAGACGAACAAAACGAGCAAACAGATGCGCGAGCAAATGCTGGTAGTACAAGAACAGGGGATCTAGTGGTTGTTTTGATATATATATATATATATATATAGAGAGAGAGAGAGAGAGAGAGAAAGAGAGAGAGAAAGAGAGAACTGTTTTCCTGCCTCAGGAAACTGTTTTCAAACCGGTTCCTCCCCGGGCTTTTTGGGCCATATTACAAGGACGGTCTAGATTGATCACTCTTAAAAAAAAATTATAATTTAATTTAGGTCATCCGATTATAATGACAGTTCAGATTATTGACGGCAAGCCCTTGCAGCCGCGGCGGCGCCGCCTCGTTGCCAACCCTGCCCTGCCTCTCGCTGCCCAGCCCCCTTGCCCCCTCCCCGGCCTTGCCTCAACCCCGCCTGCCCCTCGCCGCCCTGCCTTGGCCTGGCCCCTCACCGCCCCACCCTCCAATTTTTTTTTTACCTGTCACGGTCATGGCCGCCGTCCCGATCTGACCGTGACAGGCTGGATTTAGCCTCCCCCTAGCCAAATTTGGACGGGGGATGGCCAGATCCAGCCTGTTGCGACCGGATCTGGTCGACAGCGGCTGTAGTTGGGGCTAACTCTTTATATATATATATATATTGCTCATGACCTTCCAACTCTTTATATACTAATGCAGCTGGTAAATGGATGAGTCTGTAGCACGATAACCATATTTCAAATCTATCATAGACAGCTGCTCGTGTTGATTTCATCATCGATATGAGGTTCGATTGAACCACACTTCTTCTTTTTTTCATGTCATGACTAGCTGGAGTCACTTGGGAAATAGTTGCAATATATATACCCCTTCCCTAATAACTATGTATAACATCCATATATATGGGGTAGAGTTATTTGAGAATTTCTAACATTGCGTGAGTGTGTGGTATAGCACTTCAATGTTTTGGTTACCATCCCTTTTTAACTCTATGAAAGTTTTACGACCGATCATTGGACTCTAAAACTAGTAACTTATTATTTCAAAACACAGCTCTAGCAACAGTGGCATGAATTTGTTTAACAGTGAATTAAAAATGTAAACATAATTCATGGTTGGAGTTTGAAAGTAGTTTGTGATGAAATTAATGTCTATATTTAAATTGGTGCTACAATAATTTCATTCGGGCATAGAATTAAAAAATTTCCATGTGATTCACGCGATCAGGACTTTTGTATGAAATAAACGTTTAGATTTTTCCTTTTTTTAGAATTAGTTCCGACCACGTCTCAAAACGTGATTACTGTATCATGCAACCAATAATTGTTTTGAGCATTTGCACCCACATCGTCTCTACTTCTTAAATCTATGATATATTTATTTCTAAACTAATCTACAATATATATATATATATATATATATATATATATATTAAAATTTGGAAATTTTTTTAAATTTTTAAATTTTGTTATTATT
>JAVDBV010054369.1:0-11159 GCA_032619315.1 Piper longum
CAGCAATTGGGGATTGGCGGCTGACGAGGTGATCGGCGGCGCACCCTTCTGCTCGACCAGACGCCACATATACCAGGCGCCGACCGACCGATACGGCCGCCAACGCTCGCAAAGCTGCTCCATTTGCGACGGCCGGGGGAGCTCCTCGAGCCCGTTGAGGAGCTGCACACCCTTGCGGACGCCGAGGTCGCCGGTGGGCAGCACGTCGGGGCGGTGGAGGGAGAAGATCATGAACATGTGCACCGACCAGGCGCCGATCCCTTTCACCATGGTGAGCATGGCGAAGAGGGAGCGGTCATCCATGGCGGCGATGGAGTCGTCGGAGAGGATGCCACCGCGGTACTTGGAGGCGAGGTCGTGGAGGTAGCTGGCCTTGCGGGCGGAGACGCCGATCTGGCGGAGCTGGTGGGGGGAGAGGGCGAGGACGGCGTCGGGGAGGACGGCGTGGTCGCCGCCTACGAGGGCGATGAAGCGGTTGTAGATGGAGGCGGCGGCCTTGAAGGCGAGCTGCTGGTAGAGGATGCTGCGGGCGAGGGAGTGGAAAGGGGGGTGGAGGCATTGGAAGGTCGGCGGGTCGTGCGCATCGATGAGGCGGCCGAGGAGGGGGTCGGCGGCGCGGAGGTGGAGGAGGGCCCCGTCGATCTCTCCGGGGAAAGAGAGGGGGCGGGCCGGCGGCGGGAGGACCCGGCGGAGGGGGACGTGGTGGGTTTGAGGGCCGCCGCCGCCGCCGGCCGAGACGATGGACTTGTCGTGGGAGAGCTTGCGGGCCTTGCGGGGTCGGAAGGGCAACTTGGAGGTGGTGGGGGTAGGGTTTGGGTCGGTGGTGGTGGCCAAGATGGGAGGAAGGGGATGATCGGAATCGCCCATTAGAGAATGATGGAGGGGGACGGCTAATTTGGAGGGTCGCCGGCGGCGCGGGTGGTGTCCGCCGGAGACGAATGGGGTGGTGATTTGGCAGCGACGACGCTCCGAGAGAGACCACTCCCTCGATAGATCACTGCACTCGGTATTGGGCCTTCATAAATTCATTTGGGCCTATCAATCGTGGGCCTTTAAATTCAATTCTATTTTTAGCCCATTATAGTTTGCCGCTTCCCTCCCCCTCGTGTCGGCTAATAGATTTTGGGTGTGATTTAGTTTGATGGCTCTAATCTGGTGCTTTCAAAAGATTAGCTAAAGCAAAAGTTCAATAAATATGGGATTATTCAAGCTCTAACTTGGGTTTGGGGATGTAACGGCCCGCCCTAACTAGCTAGGGGTTACCCAAAAATATAAATAATGTAAGTACATGAATTGTAACATCACAACCAATCCTATAAATTTACTAATTATAAAAATAAATTATATTTGATAACATGTAATAATACATAAAATAAATCAACAAACCGAACATAAAGTCCCATAGCCTCCGACCATTTCCCATAGTCACATTTATAACATAAAGAGAATAAAAAGAAGTCCAATTTATTATCAATTCGTCAAATCAAAGTTAGAAGAAAAATCACCAACCACACTCTTAATTCTAATTCCGAAGTTGCTCACCTGTAGAGGTAATTCCGCGTTAGTGCTAAAAATACTAAGTCATATAATTACAAAAAATAAGTTAATATATTCTCTAACATTTGAATCTGAGTCTTTTAATGATTACGAGCCTATGCCAAGCTCTTATTATGCTGGGAGGGGTAGTTGCCCCATCCAGCTACAATCTCATATACGCGCACACACGCTACGTGACCCACCATCTATAGTTACATATCTTTACTATTGACTCACCCTCTCGATGTCACAAGTACATAATAAGTTATCTTGCACCATTGTGTCATGTCACCCTTTATCTTCAAGTAATTTTAAAAGTACGGCCTCGTATCAAATTGGCTTAATTCATTGACCCCGGTTGTACTCGATTCATTGTAGTCGAATCTGAGCTCACGCCGACCAAGGAATATACGACGTTTTGAATAGTTATACAGATCTAGATAGTTTCACAAGGGAACTCGCAGCCGCGACCAACGATCATTGGTTGTGGTGCACATTCATCATAGTTGATAACTCTGTAAAAGAGTTATTATTCTGTGCATTTCATGTTGAATTTTGTTATGTTTCGAATTATTTTTACTTAAGTTTTATTAGTTTAAGAGTCTATTATTTATTATTAATAATGCGAGAAATCATTGTGATTTTTGTGTAAAGAGTGCTAATTAATGTTGTTTTATTAAGGTACAAAAGTTAGAAAACGATTCGGAACAAATTTGGAGAGAAATCAGGCGAAAAAGTGAATTCCGGAAGGACATCACTGTAACAACTCAGCCCGGTTACTGTTCATCAACCCGGTCGCTACAGTAACAGCGACCCGGGTACTGTAGCGATCCGGGTATTGTTGCATGGTGGGGCCCATTTGAAATATTTGGCTTGATCATTTATAAACTGAAATAGGGTTTTATAGAGAAAAACAACAAAAAAGAGACGGCAGAAAGCGGCGGCTCGAAAGACTGGAAGAGCAACGACGAAGGAATTGGATTAGAAGATGAATTAGCTTTCTCTAAAAGAGTTTTTCTTTATTCTGATTTATTTTCTTTGTAATTAATGATGTCTTTCTTATCACATATGAATTTCCTGAGTTTATTTGAATATTTTATGGAGTAAATTCTTTTCTAGGATTTTCAATGAAACTTAGTGCATGGATTAATAAAGGTTATTAATTTTTATTTATGTGATTGTGTTTTTGGATCATCTATTTTATTCTATTCGTTAATGCTATCATTAGATTGGCCACCTATTGATTGATTTAGAGATTTAATCTTGTCTAGAAATAGAAAGATTAGATTTGTCATTGAATAAAATAGCCTTTGTTCATCTATTTTGGGTGATTTACATATGAGATAGAGATATACTTATATGTCTTGGGTAACTGTTAAGGAAAGAACTTAATGTATCATTTTGCATATGCAATTTCATAGAGATATAGAAATTGAGTGCGAATGATAAGTTTATGGTGAATCTAAGAGATGTCATAAATAATTAATTCCCGTGGTTAATGATTTGAATCTGCAATTCATAGGTAAAAATTATAACTTTAATCAAATATAGTACTAAGTGTAATTGAAAATCCTAGGTTTGTCGTCTTGAAATCAATTTATCATTTAACTATTGTAATTTTAGATTAATTTAGTTGTAATTCATAATTAAATCATTATTAAAACTTGTTTTCCTTTAAGTATAAGTAATTAAATTAATTTTGGTAATTGAGAATTTCTACTACTAATTCCTTATGGGATGATACTTTTTTATCACTTTTATTACTTGATTCGACATGTGCACTTGCGTTATAATTTTCACATCAATAGCATGCATCATCTTCAAACTCTACATTAGGATTTGCCTCAACTCTCATAGGTTCTGCCATCAATCAATACCTCTCCTCTGAAGTTTCAAGCAACTCTTTTCTCTCCTTGTATTCATATAGTTCTCGCGAGTGCCCTTTTTCTTTAGCTCTATCAATTTGATTTTGTAATGATGAGAGTTCCTGATCAATCTAGTGATCTATTATGAACTTGCGCAAGCTTTGAGCTTTACTTTCAAGTTCTGCCACTGAAAGCCTTCTGACGAGACCTTGATTCACCCTCTGCTTCAAATCACACATTTTCTTCATCAAAATCACCATCCGAAAGCATGGTAATCCGGATGTCATTCATAGGATCAAAAGCTCGCAAGACAACAAAACATGCAGAACCCTCACCAATTTCATCTGCCTTCAAAAGCCTCTCCACACTTGGAACTAGGTATAGCCAGAACAAACTCTTCCAAAGATCAGAGTGCTGCAACTCCAATTTAACCCTAACAACACTCTCAACCATCCTATCCTCAAGCTTATCTCATCCAAGAAATTCGTAACCAGACTTCTCTTAAAGTACACAAATTTCACATTGTTGACCGTAACCGACGTAAAACCCTTCCTAGGAGTGTCTGGGGCCACCCCTGGCCATCCAATGGCGCAGGTTTTGTGCTTCCGCATAAAAACCCTTGCTTTTTGGCTTACTAAACAGATCTGGGAAAGCCAGAGACCGAACGATCCTAATTTTCCAGACTTGAATTCACGACGCACTCTCCTCAGATCCAAGGTCTGAGGGAAGGAACCAATAGTGGTGGTTGGAAGAATGGGAAGGTTCAACTTCTTCTGTTGGGCATCTAATCTTGCAGTGACATTGGTAGCATGACGGTGGTCAGATCCCTTTAACGCAGCAGCAACTTTCTAGACAGCCTCATTGTTCACTCTAGGGGAGGATTTTCTAGATGCCTGAGCAGCAGCATTGGCTGAAAAGAAATCCACATCCTTCTGTCTGGCCAACGCCTTAGCTAGGCATTGACCCCCAACAGCAAAAGCCAGCCATGACTTGATTTCATTGTCAAGCTTGGTCTCATTAACTAAATCTACTGCAGTGTGGAGAAGAGAACATGATGTGGAGACAAGAAGCTTATCTTTTCCGACAATACTATCAAGACCCTGAAGGGTGGTGAGCGAAGATCCCAAATCATTAGCCCAGATGTTTCTTCCATCAACAACTCCAGCAAAAAGGTGTTTGCCCCGAGGGAAGCCATCACTCTTGATCACATCGAGAGTCTTTGTTCCACGAACAAGATCCAGACCAATTGCAGTTATCCCCTTGAAGCAAGTAAGAGTTTTGTAGGCCACTTCATGAACATCAGTAAAGTAGATCTCAACAACCACATCAAGGCCACATAGGGTAGATTCCAACTCGGAGTATGCTTCAATAAATGCTTGCAATTGATGAGCATCCAGATCCAACACAAGGGTGGGCTCATCAAATTGAATCCATGAAGAACCAACAGACTTCAATTCGCTTATGACTTCCTTGTAAACTAGCAAAATCTTGTTCAAAAGTGAGAGCAGCGAGAATGATTTCTCAATGCCCTTGGCAGGCTTAGAAAGCAAAATATAGGACACAGGCCAACAAAAAGGACCTGAACCTCATGTTCGTTCGAACTCGACTTGAGATCAAACTAGTTTTGAATATACATGCTTGAGCATACATGTTCGAGCTCAAATAAATTTAAACTGTTTATTTTTTTTAAACTCGAACTCAACTCTTTCGTGAGCTCGAAACTGGTTCAATTAAAAATCGTAACTCAATTAACAACATACTATTAACGTGATTTGAACCAATAACCTTGATCAAGGGTTGATGACATAAATATCTACTATCTCAATTATCTCACTTCTTCCCTAATCTATTGTAGATAAATAAATAAAACTAGTTATAATTAAACTTATTAGTGTGTGTGTGTATATATATATATATATATATATATAATATATAATATAAATGTTATATTATTATATTATTTTATCGAGTCGAGTTCGAGTCGAACATGACCTTACTCAAGCTCAATTCGTAGGATTTGACTTCGAGTTCGAACATTTAAATATCGAGTTTCGAGTCGAGTCGAACCGAGCCGAATGGTAAATGCTCACGAGCTATCTTGCTCAATTAGCAACCCTATGCAAAATCTCCTATCATAATTAAAATATCTTCCAAAGTTTTATCCGACCAAGTCTATCCTAAATAAAATAACATAATTAATTTTATTTATTTATTTATTTTTTACAATTTTTACAGGGAAGCTTCTAAATAATTTATTAGTTTCACAGATTATTTTTTTATAGATTTAAAATAGATTTCGTTATCATTTGTAAGAAATCAAGCGGGGCTCATGTTTGTTTCCGTGATTGGCCTAATTATTTGTTACCTAAAAAAGATTAGTTGAATGATAAAAGCTGTACAACTTGCTATTTCACTTATAACTGAAGAAAATTAAGTACATATTAGTTTTCCACCTTCTTGTTCGAGCTACATAATGCTCTAATTATCATCCATGCATGATTAGTGTGTTATTCATTGTAATTCAATTCAATATTATTAAGTCCTCGCATCCAAATCTAAGACTTGTTCTTTGTTTAAACATTCAACATTTTTGGCTTTTGTTTATAATTAGGATAAGGAGAAGTCTACCTAGTTTAACCTTGCTTCATGTACACTCAGAACATATTTCTAAATTTTGGATCGGTCGTCAACGAAAGAACACCGTTTATATCGGGTCTAGATTGTATGGTCTGGTCTCGTGACCTTAAAAACTGCCAAGTACCCATTATTATAATGCCACCATCACTTTAAAATACATAGACAAATATAGTGGTTAAAATATAGGATAATTGATATTCATTAAGGTCACAAGCAGGAATTATTTTCCTCCTGGCCAAGTCATATGATCCGGACTCGTCTACATCTGTTCGACTGGCCGCTCTCTCTTCGTTACCCTAACTTGTGCCCGTGAAGAAAAACGTTTACGCTTTTTATTCCAAAGCTAACCGTCGGTCAATGTTCTAGTACAACATAGAACGAGCCACTGCCAGCTTAATTAAAGATGGGCCATTCATTCATCGTTTCATATTCCCCAATTCATTATCAATCTCAAACTTCATAGTTAGATTCACCCCTCCATCATCATTATTATCCGAATTTACAGACCCTGTGTCTTATAAAAATTTACTTTATTCATAGAATCCACACTCTTTTCATAATTTCAAACCTTTTGACCACATAATATACGTACCATGGTCGACAAAGAACAAACATAAAGCAACCCGATTGTTATGATAATACATAGTGTAGTGTCATAGACGGAGTGATCGGAAATTACTACAAACATATAAACGTAGATTCATAAAATGCTCGTGTATTTGCTAGACGTGGATCAACTCAAATACAAATTAGCGAGCAAGGGCTACATATAGTAGTTGAATTTTACGTGTAGTCGTGGAGAAGGCCGTGGGTGCTAAGGCGCCAGGACAGGTCGTCCCCTTGGACCACTCGGAATTCCTCCGGAGACGCCTTGTGTGCCGCCTGCGCCGCGGCGTAGGCCCAAGGGTAGGTGTGAGGGTGGTGGTGCTGCCCGACCTCCGCCGCTGTGCTGCTCGCCCTTCTCTCTTCCTTCTTGTACCGTATCCCGCATGCATTGCAAAGAGACTACTCACATATGTACATACACATATATAATAAAACCAATTAGCACGTCTAACTTATTGAATCTAATAGCATAGTAAAATTAATACACATAAGTCAATTAATAGAACCAATCAGAGAAGTGGGTAATCGTTGAATTCACGAATGCATAATGAGCCTGGAAGTGGTAACTGTTGAATGCATGCTTTAACCAGATTAAAGGTGAAGGGCATATGAATAAATGAACAACACAGAACAACTTTTTAGACGTGAAAAAAGTGACGAAGTACACACAGATTGACCAAATATGGCTTTGACTCATGATGCTGTCATTCTTTCAAAAAGCAAGATCAACGGAGGGCTGGGTTATGAAGGCTTTGGTGATCATGTGTGCAGGAAAGGACGCAACGCAAACCAAATACGTCGAAGAAACTCATCTTTTCATGATGAGAGATTCAGAAACAACCATATAAAATGTGATAGAGCAGCCAACAAACCCAAAAGTAAAGCAAAGCAGACAGACAGTGAATGTTTCATGTTTGAGCAGCAGAAAAGCTATGTCACCTTTGGGCCCCTTGGACCATTCCGCCAGAGTGGAGTGGAGGTGGTGTCGCAGTTGGCGCAGCGCCGGGCAAGCAACTCCTCCTCGCCCAAGTGATGCACCGCACCGGCTCCCCGGCCCGCCGCCGCCGGCTGCTGCTTGGGGTGGAAGATGTCCCAGCAGAGGTTGGATATGCGGCCGCCAGAGCGGGAGGAGCGGTCGTTGGCCGTCGAGCGAGAGGAGGGAGTGCTCAAGGAGAGAGTGCAATCGACGCCGGAGGGGCTTCCGAAGGGGCCGTCTCCGATGTCGCCGCTACCCCCTCCAAATAAGAGGCAGAGAGAGCTCCCTGGCGCGTGGAAGAGGCCGCATGGGCAATGGCCGACGACTTGGCTCCGATGGGAGCTGCTCCTACTACTGTTGCACCTTTGCATCATTCTGATCTCCTATTCATATAATACAACCTTCCTTAATAGACCAAACCCAGGACGATATGAACCAATTGATGAATTGGACATCTAAACAAACAGCTAGTAGACATTGGAATTGCACCGGTGCCCACCTTCAGAAAAGAAATAGAAATGGACGAGAAATGCCGTTTGGATCAACATGCAGAGGACTGAGTTGGAGGAAGGAAGGAGTTGAGCATATAAGTAGGTGAGGGAACGAATTGGTCGCCATGGAACTGCACACATAGCTTAAAAAAAAAGCTAATAAAGAAATGAATCTAGGGAGCGAAGATTGGGAGCTGTACGAGGGCCTGATCGGATTTGTCTGTTCGAATTCGTCGCAATTAAATTAAACTAGCAATCAAATGTGGAGGTAATATTAAAGATTAAAGAATAAAGTAAAGGGTATGGGGAAAGATTAAAAAGGTGGTATTTTACACTCTTACTAGACCAATGTACGCACTCACTTGTGCATGTGGAGGTATAGTATACTGTGTACGTAGAAGAAAAAGCTAGCTTCAGAATTCAGATCATGAGCTGCTTACTGGACGTTCTACTTTCAAGTGTACCAAAATTGGACGCATTAAAATCACTGGCATATGCTTCAGATACTGCAATTCATCTGCATCATTTTCATGTCTCCTATCATTTATACATATATATATATATATATATATATAATAATGTGTTCATCGATCACTTCAACTAACAGAAATACGATGTACAGGGGAAATTGATAAAGGTTGAAAAAATTTCCATTAACACACTTGGTTAGAGCTAGCAAGGTGATCAGTACGAGAGAGAGATGCGGGATGGTCAAAAGAGGGCACGTGAAACGGGGAACAGTCTTCCATGCATAAGTGGATGAGATGGTATGGGGGCCGGTCCTCTCCCTCTCCGGTGTCTCTCTGCTATTTCGCCGATCACGAGGCGTTCTTCTCCTCTTATTGTTGTTTTCTATCCATGCCAAACTCTCTCTCGTCACATAGAACACCACACACTAATCTTCTCTGCCACTATCTTTGCCTGTCCGTGTCACTGTCTATCTTTCCCCCCTCACCTCTCCTTTGTCTCCCTCAATCAAATCTATGTTCTCTCCCCTCTCTTGAATCGTTGATTGCTGATCTCCGCCCAGGCTCTCTTCTTTTCTTCTCACATGACTTTCCTATGCCTCGCCTCTTTCACGTGGCCCTCCTTCCTCCCCATGTACATCACCACAACTGCTAGTCTGGAATCTGCCTAATCTGTTCGTTATTTTCGGTCTGATTACTGGTTGGAAAAGTAGTTCCTGAGTGCAAGTCAATTTAAGTTTTTCTCATTCCAGTCAATCTGTGGATTAGAGCTGTTTACAGTTAATTGGGTGATCGGGTTGAGCAGGCATGCAGGTGGCCCAGAGCTCTTCTTGGAGCTCTGATCTCTCTGCCTTGATGAATGCCAATTTAAAGGGCAGCTTGCTCTACGTCGAAATTGAATAAGCAAGCCCTCCCAGGAATTAGCAGTTGATGAAAGAAAACTTGCCTCGTCCCAAAAAAAAAAATGTTGCAGCTAATCTCGTGCTACAAATTGGGTGATCGGTTACATCTCGCGCTAGCGAAATTGACTTGCAAAATATGCATGATTTGGCTGGTTTAATTAGCATCATGTACCAAAATATCAAAACATCCACATTGGTGAGATATATACGTCAACAAAACCATTGTCTAGTTCAATCAGCAAAAGGGGCAAATGTACTAGTGCAGATAAAATTGATTGCATCATGACCAATGTTGTTTCTTTTCAGAGTAAAAGATGGCCAATGTTTTTCTTCTATGGAACCATCTAAGTAATTGAATGAATTAAATAGATCATGTACGCGCATGCATATTGCTTCATGATCAGTTATATATCAAATGTCTAAAATAATCAAATCCATATAATTTCTCCAATTTTGGTTAAATAATTAAAGGGAGATCAAGCAGCTTGGATGGAACATTTCATATGTGCGGGTGCGTAACTGTGTATCGTAGAAGCGGCTGCGGGTTATGATTGCGGCCAAGTCCGGTCTAGATCCGAATCGGAGTAAAGATCTTAATCCAGCCGTCACTCGATCCATTGACCGGTCCAAGTTGCTTTACCGAAGCAGATATTATTCCTTCTGTTTTATTAAAGGCAGGAAGAACAATGAAGGCCGAGATGCAGGAAAAAGCTAAAGGATCTGCTTGATGCCTACACTCAAGCAATCATCCCATGCATCACATTTCACTAGCTACTGCTACTACTACTACGCTGGATGTGGGGACCTTCCCCATATACATTATACATACATGCAGACTTGGTAGTGCATAACATATGTATATGTTTATATACGTACGTTGACATGTAATGTATAGATACTATACTATAAGCTGGTATCACGTACGGTTGGTAGCTTCTAATTAAACAAGTTCACGTTTAAATGAAGATGATCAGAACAGTAACAAGGACCGAGCACTAATTCCGAATGTGTGATGTTCGGGTCAGGCATTGTGATTAGCAACAACATGACTCGGATAACAAGTAAAGACATATACCAATATAGTTTCATGCCTTCTCGTGTGCACATATATATTCAACACAAACACCAAAGCTTGTCTTCCTCCTGTTTAAACTACGAAGTATAACAAATTACAATGGCGATGGATGGATCTTGGAAGGAGAGAAACAAGGAGAATTAAAGGGGAAGGTCGACGGGGAAGGGTCATGATGGTATATAAGAAGAAGGGCGGAGGATCGGATTTGGACCCTTCTTGAGATAGGGGAAGAATCGATCGGGGCTGGCGACTTAAACGCTTTCCAAAAGATGCTGCTTTGCATCTGTGACTGTGCAGTGCTTCCCTTGTATTACATGGACTCGGTGTGGCTCTCTCTGGACTTTGGATCCCCGCTGTTCCTTACCTGGAGTGAACATTCTGATTCCTGTTACGGAGCTAATTAATTAAGGTGTACTGGTGTCAGTAGGTGTGTGGATATACAATCAAATTGTCTTGTAAAATAAATTAAGAGTTTTTAGTGTTTTAGCATTTGAATGACTTAATTCATAACTTTAATTACATAAAGGATTACTAAACGAAATTAGGTAGAATTATATTTGGACCGTTTTGAATTTTCTTTTTTTTAATATATATATATATATAT
>JAVDBV010054372.1:0-15538 GCA_032619315.1 Piper longum
TAATTTCATATCCGCACACCTGCAGAGGCAATTCCGCGTTAGTGATTACAACACTAAGTAGTATAATAGATAAAACTAGTCAAGTACATTCTACTAGTTCCCTTTGTTCATTTTAATATGCGGTGGAGCGATACCATTATACTCCAAAACAATGTGGAGGAGGTATCCGCAGTGATCCGCACACCCCAGCCGTAGCCTTTTTTGTGGGGAGGCTACCACTACTATCTACAATGCCAGTGCCTCGCACACCCTGGCCGTAGCCTTTTTGTGGGGAGGCTATCACTGTACACAGGTGATTACTACACCCCGTTTGTGGGGAAACTCTCACTACCAATTTTAGTGTCAGTGCCTTGCACACCCCGACCGTAGCCTTTTTATGGGGAGGCTATCACTACACTCCAATGGCAGTGCCTTCCACACCCCGGCAGTAGCCTTTTTATGGGGAGGTTATCACTACATTTAGGTGATTGCTATGCCCCATTTGTGGGGAAGCTCTCACTACCAATTCTAGTGCCAGCTCCTCACACACCCCAGCCGTAGCCTTTTTATAGGGAGGCTATCATTGCACTCCAATACGATGTAGGAATCGCAGTGCCTCGCTCACCCCGGCCGTAGCCTTTTTATAGGGTGGCTATCACTACTCCAAAATAATTCGATGCAATACACAATTTACATACATAATACGGCCCCGTGTTGGACTGACCCAATTTCTTGACCCCGGTTGCGCTCGGTGCATGGTGGTCGAATCTAGGCTCCGGCCGATGTAGGCTACCAATAAGGAAAATACGACGTTCTACCTCTTATACGTACCTAACTTATGATTTCATTCGAATGTGATCCGCTAACCCTAATCTAAATGAGGGCATAAAAGTATACATTAGTATAATTTTATTTACATGAACCTACATGCAACTACATGACTAATATACTATCAATTTTAAATGATGTAATTAGTTCATGTTAGACTTCATTACTTATTAAATTTTCAGCAATCTAATGATAATGAATTATTAATTATTACAATTATAATCCTCACTTGATAATTAATAAAATAAATATTAATTTATAACCAATAATTAGTTATTATTATTGGTATATTCTTTAACTGATTTTTATTATCCTAATTTAGGGATATCACTATTATAATTATTTGTAATTTATTTAATTTAATAAGGTTCCACCATTCTTTATTTAATTAAGCAATTTCGTGATTTTCTACACGATTATAGTTCATTATCATATTTTCTACCTTGCTAATTCATTATTAAAATAATCATTTTATTCATCAAATATTATTTTACTACAGTAAAGGTGAACTCTTTATTTTATTTATCCCTTATAACCCTCCAATTTAATTTAATCGTTTGTAATAAGCCAATTAATCATTTATCATTTATCCTGACCGTAATTATATTATCTATGGTAATTTCGTGTAATAATTTATTAACTTATTATTTTATTTACTTAACTTGTACCCTATTTGATTAATTATTGTTAAAGATTTAATATGAGTTAATATTATTTTTTTTAACTCGACCCGTATCGAGTCAACCCATATTTACGAAGCTACCATCTTGTTCTTCCCCAACTCTTTCCAAAAGAGAGCTGTCATCGGGTGTTTTTTGACGTACTGTTCATCGACGTCAAGCCACTACCATCAATCAACTCACCTCCACACCAACTTTGATCCCGACTAAGACTTTTGGCTGCTGCCTCTCGGTTATGCCCAAAATTGTAGCCCGAACTCATCATACCGATCACGTTCGCCGACTGCTCTGCTCGCCTCAGGCAACTGTCCACCTTCGCCGACCGCCGTCGACCGGCTCCGACCAGCCATAAGGGGACTCCAACCTGGCCGAGACGACCCAGTTTCTGGCCAGCAGAACAGCCCAACCTGTCCCCTCCTTTCTCCAAAATGACCCAACACAAGGAGAAGAGAAACCCACGCCGTTGCTGGTTGCAACGCCATGAGTTTGTGACTCCCTTGCCATGGTGCTGCTGCGGCAAGTTAGCAGGTCGTGCTGCCTTCTTGGCATGCAATTTCAATGGAAATTTATCTATCTACACCACCTCATGCACAAAGACGTTGATGCAGCAATTTGGACAGCAAGTGCTCATGATCTCATGCAACAGCTGTCACTTACAATGATTTCCAGTTTTTATTATAGTTTAGTTCTTTCCTTTCTTGTTGATTTTAAACTTTAGTTCCATGATTATCAAATCAGATATATGTACGCATGAAACTAAGAAAAAGAAGAAAGGAAAAATTTCCGAGCAAGGGGGAAGCAGGCGTCTATCAACAAGAAATAATGTGAATGACACCCCCCACCCCTTTCTCCTAATATAATGAAATAAAATGACGGCTAGGGTACGTGGAAGCACTCGTTCACCGTAATTCCTTTAACCGAGTAATTGGGTAATCGACATGATTCACTTAACTATTTAAATGGTTAAATGGTATGGTTCACTTAACCAGTTAAATAGGTAAATAGTATGGTTCACTTAATTGGTTAAATGGGTAAATGGTGTAGTCGACTCAACCGAATCAACTAGAGTTAACCGGTTAAAAATTACTTTTCACTTAACCGGTAATTCATACTTAACCAGCTAACGAGATTTCATTTAAATGGAAAAATTAAATTTTCTCACGTTCAATCCCACCGCGTCGAAAGTTATTATTATTATTATATTTTTTCCGGGTCTTTACAATTGTCAGTTAATGATGTCCTAACATTTGATGAGCCTTGGAAAATATACCCGCTAATTTTAGTTGGTTAAATATGTCGTCAATCCTTAGAAGTGGATACTTTCTTGATTCTAATTTGAGTCAACAACCAATAACCAATATATAATCTCAGTGAACCACCCTACTTCTTAACAAAAAGATACCACTACAACCCATGCGTAAACACTTGGTTTGATAAATCCCTTATCAAGCACCTCCTTGAGCTGAACCTTGAGTTCTTGGAATTGTGTTGGTCTCATCCTATAGGGTTCCTTGGATATTGGAGTAGTCTCCAGCAATAAGTGTAACACCTCGATTGGCACGTATAGCAAAACAAATCGAATGGATAAATTTTGGGATGCTAATTCATAATCTATTAAAATGGATAAGCGATCCACAAGAGACCTAAACAGTTAAAGGCATCAAAAGACATAAAACTGAGGGAATCTACCCCAAACAAAACAAAAAATGCATACAAAGATAGCTAGGGCTGGGCTCATGCAAATAGGACACCTAGTTGAGACGAAGTTACAAAGGGGATTAAAGTCTTAGAGAAAATCCAGTAGAGACTCCCGCGTAGTGAGGACATTGGAAAAATTTTCACAATCACTCACAATAACTAAAATCACACGTAGAACATTTCAAAATTTCACATTTCACACAGAGAATAATTAAGGCAGTGTTCATTTAACATCACATAGATAATTTATAACACGTTTTTACATTTTTCAGGTGGGTTAGTTTGCCTTGAATTCATATGGGCCTTTCAACCTACAAAATAAAGTCGAGAAGCTCTACCCATGTTTCATTTTTGCTCTGGGTACCTGCATAAGTAACAAAGTTTAGCATACCTGAGATTTATTTAACCTTCAGTTTCAAGACTCCAGGGCTTGGAGAATTCATGCACAAAATAAGTTAGACTTGCGTGCCCTAAAATGTTCCATCTGCAAAACAATAAGATATAGTTAGGAATAACAAAATACGAATAGTGCAACCATGTTTGCATTTCTAAAATTGGCCCAAGGCCCCACAAGTTCATATCTAAAATCAACACACCTCCATAGAACTAAGAAGGAGAGAGATATCAACAAATAAAATAAAACAAAAGAACAACGCAAGAACGCACCCACAAAAGCAACAACTAGCCCATCAACTCTAAACTCCTCACAATCCTAGCACCAAAACTAGCCAACACCACGACCGCGTAGCTACATATTATAAAAAAAGCTTCAACAACAAGTGTCATTGAGTCCCAAATAACTAATAGGGAAACACCAAAACAACCAAATGGATAAAATAGTTATCGACAGGAAAACTGAAATGAAATTTGAAACTTCTCCTCACACACAATCTAATCACAATAAGGCCAATATGGTCTAATCATAATCATAGATATAATAATGCACATCAACCAAAATACTCAACAGTAACATGTCAGTACTATGCATAAGCCAAAATCTAGTGGTTGACAACATGCCCGTGGCCAATTAGGTCATACTGAACACATCTAAGACATGGCATGATCTAGATATACTCAAATGAGAGCACGCACATGCTGAAATCTGACGTACACACTACTAGTAGGTACTATCTATGCACGGCTTATCAAATGCTGACCACTAATCAATGCATGGATCATGCATGCATGCAATGTTATGACATACAAGATAGAAAATTAAACACTCCACACACACACATCACAATTACTAGTTGAATGTGCCAAAAATTGTACGAGATTCTACTAACTCAAATACTCATGTCAAAATGGAGATTTCGATAAATTATGAAAATAAATTTCGAGATCCATCCCACCCATTTAAATTCTAACTTGAGATAACAAGATGCCTAGAGAACCAGGGCAATTATC
Organism: Piper longum; assembly: GCA_032619315.1. Taxonomy (NCBI): domain Eukaryota; kingdom Viridiplantae; phylum Streptophyta; class Magnoliopsida; order Piperales; family Piperaceae; genus Piper; species Piper longum. The sequence goes on from JAVDBV010054372.1 coordinate 4,593, forward strand.
AGAGACGACCGAGCAAACTAATCGTGAACGGGATCTTGGTAAAATTATGGAAATCAATTGAAGTTAATAGTTAACTTAATTAAACTTAACTTTTGTGATTCTTCTCCCAAACTAACATCTAAAAAGCATAACTTTAAAGCTAATGGATCTTGATGATTCTGCGAATTTCAGCGAAGCCGCTTAAGATGTCGAGTCAACCCCATGGGCGAACATGTTAATTATGGATTATTTTATAAATTAAAATAAATTGATAATTTTTAGTTAATCAGGATAATTAAATTAATTATCATTTAACCGAAGATTTTACACCAAAAAGAACTTTACAACCAATTACGGCTTATCTTGAGGTTATTTTAATTAATTAGTTAATTTACTAATTTGGCACACAAAACGAGGTAACTCGCACATGGTCCAAAATTACAATGTTTTAATCTTTTATAGTTTCAACTATTATTAGGTATATTAGGAAATACATCTTCAGATTTAGGCACAAATGGGCATTTTATCACAACTTTTAATAGCAAACAAATACCCAAAAAGATAAAAAAAAATTAGATTTTTATCCACAATCAACAAGATAAAAATGTAGTGATCATGATAATATGATGAACAATTATTCTACATGTCCTAAAGAAGGTTTATAGATGCAACAAATGTAGAAGATGTGAAAAACCAAACAAATAAGGGGAAGAAAAGGGTGTACCATGATGGGGAAGAAGAGGGAGGAAGAGGAGTGGAGGAGGGGAGGAGGAAGGGATGAAGAAGGGTGACCAAGGAGGGGCGAAGAAGGCTGGACAGTGGCCAAAAATGGGTGGCGTCAGCCGAAGGAGGTAGCCAAGGGTGAGAGGAGGGAGACAAAGGGGCAGCGAGGTTACAATAACCCTACTCCCCACGACACTTGTGCAAAGGCACCCTGGCAGGGACTTTGTGTTGCGCCAAGGCGCATGCACGCACGCCACCAGCACAAGGGAAAAGGCCAATAAAAAGGAAAAAGAAGAGAGGAAAGGAAGAGGGAAAAAATAGAAGTCTCAGGATGGCATCTAAAACACAACTAGGGCTATAAGGTACGCATGAATGCATGTGAGACAAAACTAATGCGACACTCAGCCCTAGGCAACTCTAAAACAACCAAAAACACACACATTGGCTTAACAGTTTCGGCCTCCCTAAACAACTCATTGGCGGACATGCCCAATGCTCAAGCCCATAACACAACACAAAGGATGTCAATAGATCAAACCGGAGTGACTGCGTACTACTTAGATCTCAAACACAAAACCATGAAATTGGGTGCAAAACACTGAACTAGCGAACCTGGTTTTACAATAAATCATTGGAAAACTCCATTTCCCTAATTGGTGATAGACCTAGTAGGTCATCTGGGAATGCATCTAAGTATTCTTAGATAACCCTAACTGAAGCTAGGTCAATCTCCTAATGTTTTTTTAGAGCTTCTACCACACTTGCTAGGAGCCTTGGCATCTTTGTTTGAGTTCCTTGATTACATTGACATAAGAGATTATGCATGGATGGATCTCAATTTCGTCTCCTTAGAAACATTTCTCATTATTCCTGATACATCGTTTTGTTACGAAGATAATTCCCTCTTGTTGTACTTTATAATGACATAGTTCTTAGGTAACCAATCCATTCCTAACATTACATCAATCCTTACCAAATCATACACGAAAAACTCTCCCACTATTCACTTCCTTTGTACATGCATTAAGATTAGCCCTCCTTGTTCATTAACTAGTGTTTGGTCCCTATTAGGTGTATTTATAATTAGTAGAGGATCTAAAGTCCTAGGTTTTCAACCCAATTTTCTGGCTAAATTATATGCCATGAATTAATGCGTGCAACCTGAATAAAAAAAAATTAAAGTTGAAATATCAAAGATAATGATCATAACCTGAACTAAATTATTCTTGGCTGCCTCTCCTCCATTGACTTTATTTAATTTGGCCAAACCTGTGAGCCATCCTTCTAGTCCTCAGTTTTTGGGCAATTCTTCTTGATATGTTCAACTTCTCCACACCCAAAGAACTTGTTGGAATTTTTCATACACTCTCCAGTATGCCGCCTCCAGTAAATAGGGCACACTGGGTTAGTCTTGTTTCCTTGCTCCTCATTCCTCTTCCGCTTCCCATAGCCATTCTGCTTGGTGTTATGTTTGTTTTGAACTTGAGCAGGCTTGGAGTTGGAGTTAGAACTTGGTGTCATGAGAATGAAAGACATTATTAAATGCACGTCAAAACACATCGAACATAAATAAAAGTAAAAAGTAAATCGCTCCATTAAGCTCAAGTGTAACGACCCGCCATTTTTCACAATGGTGTGGGCCTAGAAAGGCCAGGTGTTACTTAAATAAACTACCAAGTTGTAGAATTATAACAGCAATGTATAAAGTTTGGTTCCCACTATCTAGGACCGTTTCCTAGTAGCCTCACATATTTATCAATAAACATTAAAATGGAGTCCCAATATTTGTCTTGCTCCATGCTCTGGTTGTCAATGGCTTCTCCCACCTAATCTCGTATATGCACACCTGCGGAAGCAATTCCGCGTTAGTGATTAAAACACTAAGCCGTATAATTAAATAAAACAAGTCAATAAAGTCCCTCTCACTATCCATATTCCAAGCCATTGGGTCCATCCCGACATGTCCAATACCGGCTGATGGTTCATGCCACCATGTCCGTTGATCGACCGATGGATCCAGCCATCGTGTCTACTATCGACTGATTGGTCCTGCCACCATGTCCGGTTGTTGACTAATGGATCCAGCCACCGTGTCCGTTTGTTGACCGATGGACCCAACCACCGTGTATATTATCGGCTGATGGGTCCTGCCACCATGTCCGGTTGTTGACCGATGGATCCTGCCATCGTGTCCATTTGTTTACCGATGGATCCAGCCACCGTGTCTATTATCGGCTGATGGGTCCTGCCACCATGTCCGGTTGTTGACCGATGGATCCTGCCACCGTGTCCGTTTGCTGACCGATGGATCCACCCATCGTGTCTATTATCGGCTGATGGGTCCTGCCACCATGTGCGGTTGTTGACCGATGGATCCTGCCACCGTGTCTATTATTTATTTTGAAAGGTACGGTCAGTGTCGGACTGAGTCAATCCCTTGACCGCAGTTGCACTCGATGCACGGTGGTCGAATCTGGGCTCAGGCCGACTTCACTGTCCATAAGGAAAAATACAACATTTTAAATAATTATATGAACATGGTTTGTAGATAATCCCACATTGCGACCACAATCCTAATCTGAATGAGAACATAAAATTATATATGTATAATTTTATTCGCACAGAAAATGCATGCGACTACATGACTAATATAACTATTACATTTCGCCAATATATAATATGCCACATTAAATACTTAATTTTTAACAATTCTAGTGATATAATTAATTATTCATGTGACATAATTAATTATCCCCATTACAATTCTCACTTGACAATTAATAAAATAATTATTAATTTATAACTAATAATTAATTACTATTATTGGTATATTCCCTAACTAATTTGTATTATCCTAATTTAAGGATATCACTAATACAATTATTTGTAACTTATTTAATTCAATAAGGTTCAACCCTTATTTAATTTAATCACTTGTAATAAGCCGATTAATCATTAACCGTCTATCACGATCGTATTTTATTATTTGTGGCGACTTCCATTTATTAATCTATTAATTTAGCCACTTAAGTCATAACCCATTAGAATAATTATTTTTATGAATTTATCACTAGTTAATATTATTTTAACTCGAACCATATCGCGTCAACCTATATTTACAAAACTGTCATCTTCTTCTTCTCCAACTCTCTCCAAAACAGAGCTGCAATCTGGTGTTTCCCGATGCACTGTTCATCGTTGTCAAGCCACTGCCGGTTAAGTCACCACTGTCAATCAACTCACCTCCACACCAAATCACAACTAGGACTTTGAGCCGCTTCCTTTTGGGTATGCCCAAAATGATCACCCAAACTCGTCACTTTGATCACGGTTGGCGCCTGCACTTCATTCGCCTCCGACCGCCGTCAATTGTCGTCGAGGGCCGTCGAACGACACCGATCAGCTCCACCATGCTTCCATGGTTCATCCTCATCCACCCCCGGCCACCTTTCGGCCATAGCGACGCCGGAATCGGTCGATTATAGCAGTTTCACCAATTTCCGCCGCCTGCCATTGCGTCGCCGATTTCGCCGCCGGCGAGCTCCGCCACTCCGATCAGATGGTCGTATGGGAACCCACGAACCTTGAGGAATTTTTCCCGACCAGATTGCAACCCAATCGCTGCCCCAGCCGATCGGTTTCTTAACCCACTGTCATCACCATTGTTCATATCGCTAACTTTGTCTTAAACTTCCGGCATGTCGGTCATGAACAATTTAAAGTTTGTATTTTTAGTTTTCTTCTTTTCTTTCTCATCCATTTGAGATTTATTTATTTCTTATTGATTTAAGACTTTAAATCTCATTTTTTTTATCAATTTTTTTATTGTCAATTTAACATATGTCGTGGATGGAAATTAAGAAGAAGAAGGGAAGAAAAATTACCCGAACAAGGAAAATCTTGAGAATGACCCCCCTCCCCCCCCCCTTTCTCCTTATATAATGAAATGACGGCTCGGGTATGGGAAACACACTTCACCCGTGTTTCCCTTAGCCGAGTAAATGGGTAATTGATACGAGTTCACTCAACTGGTTTAAACGGTTAAATGGGATGGTTCACTTATCCGGTTAAATAATACCTTACACTTAACCGGGTAATTAATAATTAACTGGATAGTGGGTAAATAATTTAAATGGAAATATAAATTTTCCAACGTTCGATCCTACCGCATCGACTATTTATTATTATTAAATTTTTTTTTCCGGGTCTTTACATCAACTGTGTATAGTATTTATCAATCCTCCCCAACCAACGTCAACTCAAGATTTCAAGACCTACATATATTATATGAAAAATGTTAATAATGAAAGTTATTAGTCTGAAAAATAACTAATATAAAATGGTAAATGGGTATTCCATTACCCATGAAAACTTATGAAACTTAAAGATTGCCTCTCACTGGGCTGTAAGCAACATGCTTAAGCAAGCGTCGGCTCACATACATGGCTGATAAACATATTCATACATCAAATGCTTATGCCACACATCTTCCACATCACCTGCCATAGTACTCAAGTAGCAAAAGGAACACTTAAGCTAGTGCTACAAATTTCTAAAATGTGTTGCATCACGTAGTACCCTCATACACCACACTACCTCAGGGTTTGAAGGAGTACTAGTTCAATCCATATATATCTCTGTACCACTCATTCTCTTCTTCGTGAAATCAGTAAAAATGCACATACTTATATAATAAGCTTAGGGAAGATGTTTGCATCATACATTTTTGGAGCTCTAGTTTGAAAAACCAACAAAGTATCTCATCCTTATAGTTTATTAAACATGTGTAAAAACACGGCTAAATGGCCTGACATCAAAGGGATCTGACAAAACTCCGCTAATGTCGTCCTACGCATAAAACACGAATAAACTATACACACAAGGAGTCAAGCAGAGAGGGGGAGTCGTATGGACCTATGATCCAAGCTCCAAGCATATGCACGTCTACGGCGTACACAGACTTTGAAACCTACATCGGAACCCACTACTAAGCAAAATACTAAGACCTCTACATGATGCATGATTGTGGTGTGTGCTCATAAATAGTGCTAACAAACCTATAACTAAACACGTGACACAAAAAGTGAGACATAATATTAATAAATAATAAATAAATAAAGAAATAAGAAAATGCACTCATAGATAATTAGATAAATAAGAAATATGTAAACATAAAAAATACTCTGATTGTAAAATAAAAATATAATTATACTATGCAAACATACAGGTAAACACGAGTAAATATCAACATATACTCATGTTAGTAAACATATAAATAAATAAATAAATAAATATATATATATATATATAATAATTCAATAAATAAATAAACAAATAGTTAATAATCATTAATCATGAATATTAATAATATCATAGTCATACAATACAAGTATACATAATTAAATACAAATATATAATAACATACACATAACGAACAAATAAATAAATAAATATATATACAATTTAGTACACATAATAAGACTAATATTCATAAGTAAATATAATGTTAATAATAACAAATAATCATGTAAACATTGATCATATATACTAAACATATAAATGAAAATAAATAATAATGAATGAATGAATAAATAAATAAGTAAATAAATAAAGAAAAATCATCATGACAACCAATCATGCTAAATCATGTCAATATGCATCTAAACTAATATAAAAGTTCAACAATTACTGAAAACGGTGCAAGAGCGGACGAAAATGGTTCGAAAATGAGTTCAGCCGGACCGAGCCTAGCTGAACGAGACCAAACAAAAGGGTTGAACCAACCAAGGCTAGAAAATGTGATGGGTTGGCTGGGTGGACCTGGCAGGGTTGGCGGACTTGAACATGGGGTAGTGGTCTAGTAGACTAGACCTAGCTAGGCGGTGGATGCGGTCACAGGAAAGCAGACCGAATCGAAGGCGGCCATTGCCCATCGTCGAAAATATTGCCGCCAGTCAGGATAGACTAGGGGGGTGAAGGCAGAGCTGCTGCTGGTGTTGACTGCCAGAGTCTTGTTGGTGGCTGGATGGAAGATAGCAAGAAAGGGGGCAGATGCTGGGTGCGGTAACTTCGCTCGCACTAATCGCGGCTGCAACGGTGGTCATGGGTGGTTTCAAAATGAAGATCTTGATAAGAGGAAGCTGTTAGGTTGGTTAGCTTTGCCGTAGGACACTCACAAACGCCGGAAAAAGTCCAAACGGGTTGTGGGCGATGGAAACTGACAGCAAAAATGTCATTGCTGGGGGTGACTTTGGTGGTGCCGATGGCAATCGTTAGTATGGACTGATAGCTAGCTGTGAAGTAGTCACAATTGTAGTGATACGGTGGTTGGGGAGAAGGTGGAAACTCGCCGTTGGTGAGCCAATGTGGTGGCGGCGATGAGGGCTTAAATCCTCAAAATCGTGGGAAATATTTGAAATATAAATGGGAGAAAACTAGGGTCCATGTGGATGGCTCAAATCTTGCCATGTGGGATGATCTCGACATTGAGCATCCAACAACTCTTGGCCTAGTGGGACCCACCTATGGGTATATGTAATATACATACCGACAAAAAGCTCTGATCGAGACTGTCCGAAGTCAACACTGACTTGAATCCTAAAATTGATTCTAGAGGTGGGAATCGATGCAAGAAGGGTAAATGGGCCTCAAAAACCTAAACACAATTGAGTTGGGCCTACGGAGAGCAATCCGATGGTCTGAAATCCCTATGATGCATGCCATGAGATACCCTGAAAATCTTAAATGGATACTAAACGGTGCAATGACCTAGATCTAGGCCTAAAATCTTAGCTAACTTATAAAAATCATATATACACTACGTGTATACACTGATAATTCATACTCTACCGTATCATAACTGAAACTATCATATGCATGTCAGGCATTACTTAGCCTCCAAAACATACTGATATATGGCCATCTTGGCTTCATACTCATATTTTGAAAATTAGTCTGGCACGAAATCACTCGAACTGACTTAAAACTAGACCGAATTGGGTAACTTACAAGAGGGTAAAACCCAAACCAGAAACTGGGTTTTACAACCTCTTCTCCTTATTAAACTTTCGTCCTCAAAATTTCTCACATCAACTACGATCAGAGGACCTAACTAAAGAAGTCATCTCATTGTAAAACTTGTAGCTTGCCTCCAAAAGCTAGCTACACACAGCCCAAATAGACCGACATGAAGTTGAAACTCTGAACATTGATGAAGTCGCTAGCTCCTTAATAATCCGGTTGGGCATACTATACATAATCGAATCATATATCAAAACTTGTAATACATATTGTAATCATCTGACTGGACTTACCATATACGTGACTCATTGGATTAGTTCCTAGGGACAAACTATGGGGACTAGAATGCAATTTCCTCAGCGGGAAAAACCTAGGCTCACCCTTAAGGGTTTACTAGGTGGCCAAGCAGGTACCCTAAAGTACTGCAGGGTACTAGTTTGACCTAAATCAAGAAAATTATCTCGGTGCGAGGTATACGACCTAACATCTACCCATGTCTCCCTGATCCTCATCAATGTGATAGGTCACTATGAGTACCCTCAAGGCACTCTTCTCCAAATCCTATGTCTATACTAAGGTGTCCTGCAAGCCCTGCTAGCATATGATGGACTCTAATACCAAGTAAGGGTACATACTAATGGGTTGTATGGTTCACTCTCACCAATCTACATCAAACACTCAAGTATTCCTGTAAGAAGAACTGGATAGCTCACTGGGTCCTAGACAACTCGGTCCCGAGTCAAGCATCTCACACTATTTCATAATAGAAAAAGGAGAGCGGCTATGACTATACTGCGTGCAATGTCTCTCGTAACTATCTATACAACAACTAACTACCGCTGAAAGGCTACGAGAACACCTATACATAGCGCTTCTCAAAGAGTATGGAAACATACCTTGCATGGAACCCATGGAGTCTGCATCGGGTTTGTGGCACATGCATCGGTCAATGTATGTTCATCTCAACCAGCTGAAAAAAATATAGTAGGACTAATATATTTGAAAGGGTAAGTCTAAAAATACTTGACTATGTTTGGTGTCTGCCTCATATGGAAAGCAAATGTATCTCCAATGAAAAACTGGTTACATTGCTGTAGGACTCTAACTAGTATGTGTCTCCTCCTCATGTGGTCTGACATTATATCTCTCTCTGTGGTGATGTAAGGAGGTCTATTTGAGTCATTATGGGTAATGCAACTCTATATAAGATACTGGTTGACTCACAAATATGGGTAGGTCCATGGACATATCTTTAAGATAATCATGATTAGACTCCGCCATAGGTGGCCAGCCAATGGAACAGCTAATCAATGACGAGTTTAAGAGACAGCTCCTAAGTTGCTCTAGCAATTAACAATAAGCATGTGTTTCTCGATATTGTACTAGTCATACACTTCAAAACAGATGAGGTTCAAACTACCCACAGCACCACTATCTCCCCTCAAGTTTACAGGAACTCATAGTGAGGTTTGACACGTGTCTGATCCGCTCTTCAGTGGGGTGTGATCTGCCGTTCTGTACCCATTTGTAGTACTAATCTTGATTCACATGACTACTACCGTTATGGTAGACTCTCAAGCAAAAGTGTAAGTTATGATGAGCATACACTAGTGTCCCTCTATCTGATTTACACGATTTGACTGAAGTCCATGTCCACATTGCTCTCAAGCGTGAGTGAAGTTGTCTCCTCCACACTGGTCTGTCATCGGCTACCTACACTGTAAGTCCTAAACAGTACCACGAAGGTACCTCCTTTACTTGGGGCAAAGGCTAAATCCTATATCTCATGGTAAGAACCTAATCGTGTTGGTGAAACAAAACAAACACAATGTCTCCCTAATGGACACTCCCTTACTAAACCCATCATCTATGGCAAAATTCTAATACGAGTTAATCAACACTCTCTGGCTAGGCCAAACTCTAAATGAGTTAAACTGTGTATTTGATCATTTGTTAACCATCTGATCTGTGCAACCCTAGCTATGGGTCACATGTATGTTGTGGCCATCCCATCTAGATATCATATTATCATATTCTCTAACTCTGTCCATGCACAACAATTTGAACCCATCTAGTAACCTTTTTCTGATGATACTATCTCTACAATACACATTTGACCTAAGGATGTTAGGTCAAGGAAACGGTATACACGATAGTTGCTAAGCTCATCTTGTGCCATCACATTAGAATAATTCCAGTACACTTAACTATTAATTCCAATACACTTAACTTTCAAATGTGTTGGTGATGTTACCGTCGCTATATGTTGTCCTCAAACTTTAACCCTACTCTACTCTCAATGCTATGACATGCGGTCTCTATGCAAAGCTCAGAACATCCTCAAGTAGTTGTCATCCTGTACGAGATAACTACTTAGCCCTTACTTCAATAATAACTGCTCCACTTGGTCGGCAATAGTATAATGTATAGACGGTGGTTGTGCATCACAAATGGTAGTAGTGTGCATTGTCAGTGGTAATGCATCACAGTTGGTGCTTGGGCAGCTGAGACGATGGTTGTGCTATTCGAATGACGGTTGTGCTATCTAGGTACTGAAGCCTAATCCTGATCATGTATGTTGTGAACCAATTCCTATCTCTTGCATGTTTATCTCCAAGTGTCTATCTCCCGAGAGGTAGCTGCTATCAACTCAGTTCAAGTTATCTAACTATGCATGTCTGATCTGAAAGGGTCTGGATCATAGTGGTGATACATACAATGGAAAGATATGTAACGACCCGTCATTTTGCAAATATTTAATTGGGCCTAGATGGCCGGGTTTTACTAAAAATCAAACCATAAATATGACTCATTCAAAGTAAACTATGTTTTAAACAAGATATAATAATAATTGACTCACAGTCTTAGACCGTTTCCCATAGCAATATCTATAACTCAAATAAAAATTAAAAGGGAGTCCTCATATTTATCTTGCTCCAAGCTCTGGTTGTCAATGGCTTCTCCCACCTAATTTCGTATCTGCACACCTACGGAGGCAATTCCACGTTAGTGATTACAACACTAAGTAGTATAATAGATAAAATAAGTCAAGGACATTCCACTAGTTTTCTATGTTCATTTTAATATGCGGTGGAGCGATATCGCTATACTCCAAAACAATGCGGAGGAGGTATCCGCAGTGATCCGCACACCCTGGCCGTAGACTTTTTTGTGGGGAGGCTACCACTACCATCTCCAGAGCCAGTTCCTCGCACACCCAGGCC
>JAVDBV010054375.1:0-12129 GCA_032619315.1 Piper longum
AACGTGCAAGTAGTCAGGGGTGTGATTGCTTGTGCATTCCTTTGTTCATTGATTGGAATAAAGGTTGGAATCGAGGTTCCGTAATTGGCCAGAGTCGACATCGGGTTTGGTTACTTGGTTGGGTTCGGTGGGATTCCGAGAACTCGATATACCGTGCGTCGGGTAGCGGTATCGGTGGTGTCGGGTGTGCTATGTAATTTCTTGGCGTAGCGGTACTCATGTGATTTATCGGTATCGTGGGTGCGTGTACTGATTGTGCTAAATTGCTATTTACCGGTAACCGATATCCTGTTGGCCGCACTAGGTAGTTCGGGTGCGACCGGCAGTTCGGTGGTGATATGTTGGTGTTGCTGTTTTCAGGATCGCAGTGACTATTTTCGTTGCGTATTTGAGGTTGGCTGATATTTCCAGGAGGGAAATAACCGCACGTGGTGTCTTTTAGGGCGAAAAATTCTATCCTAAGGGAAGCCCCGTGACACTAGGCCTTATCTTTTCTTCCCACTATTATTCTATATATATTGCTTTTTTTATACCAGTGGGTGACCGTGTGGGTCATTTAGCTTACTTTTTTATAACTTTGTTTTATTACTTACTGTAATCTTTTATATTTATTTGTTTAATATGATTGTTCTGTCATATATACATGCTTTGCGGTAGATTGTGCCTCTCATATCCTTTTCTTCTATTATTATTATTATTAATTATCTTTTTTGTCTTCATTTTTGCTAGTTTAAGTATTATTAATTCTTATACACTATGTTTGATCTTTTTTTTTCAAGTAATTAGTTGCTTTGATTTGTTCTTTTCATTTTATTGATTAATTAATATTCTCTAATTGCTGTCATTTTTTTCATCCAACCTTTTACTTTTTTTCTTTAATTATTTGTTAGTTAAATCTTTTTCAAGAAGTGGAGAAATATTTAATTTATTTACTGATAACATTTTTTAAATCATGGGGAATAGATCTACCGTACTTTTTATAAATTTGTTTACCTTGTAATTATTTTTATTATGATTAATTATTTATTTAATTTTAAGATGCGACCTATTGTGATTAATGATTATTTATTTTTGTGTTTGTAATGAAGGATAAACAAAATGGAAGATACTAATCCAAGCGAGAGTCAACCACAGCCTCTCAACAATGAGCAGGACGACGCTACTCGTCAAAGGAAAAATGCATATATTCGTCAAACTCTTTTGGGAGTTGCAAGGAAGAACAGTGGGGGAAAGTGATAATTGGAAAATACACTTTTGACCTGGATATTATTAAAGAAAAAATTGCATTGCTGATCAATAAGCATAGTTGAAAAAGAAGGTGTCAGAGAACCTCGAGTGCTGCATGTCCCATGAAATGCAACTAGACAAGACATTTTGAAAATATAAGGATCATTCACAGAGAATGTGGCAGAGAGGTTAGATGCATTGGCTTGTCGAATTGCTTTTACACAGACATGTGGACATCAAATCAAAATAAGAGTTATATGGCAATTACAGTTCATTAGGTAGATGATTCATGGGCCTTGCAAGAAAAAACCGATAAGGTATTATTTTTGTCTTATTTTATATTGTATATTTTCCAGCTCATATTTGAGTAGGTTTTAATACTTTTAATTGTTTGGTTCAGCTTTATACACGCGCCTCCACCTCATACAGCTGAAGCTTTGAGCAAGTTCTTATTGGATGCTCTGTTTTGATAGAAAAAAAAATATTTCATATGCGGTGTGTGGGGCCGGGCGACTTAATGTGAAATAAATAGTTTGTGTGCCTCATATTCGTTTCCACGATGCATAAGTTGCTCCTGAGCATGATTTTTGTCATATATATATATATATATATATATATATATATATATATATTTAGAGTGAAAGGTTAAAAAATTTCTATCTAAATTAGCCATTTAAGCTTAATTGGGTTTTAACTATCAAATTTGGATTTTACTAAATGATAATGGTTGGGTTCAGGTAAGTGGTGAATGGATGGGTTTCGTACATAAAATTAAGATAATTAACGGGTTTAGTTTGGGAAATACAAGACCGAACCCGAAGATAATTATAACTAGCCGCATGTAAATAAAATTAAAATAAAAAAATTAAATTCTCGTTTAATTCTTTTTTTAATTTGACATTTCATTACTTTAGCCCACAGTAAAAAACAAAATGAAATGAAATCTCTCCCTTGCTCGGGAGGAAATTGAAATTATCAGTGGAACAGTAGCCTGGGTCAACTGTGGAAACTTCCCGGCAGCAACGATGCTTCGCTCCCCGTGTTCTATCTTCACTTCTCCGGCGACCGGCGCCGGGCAGCAAACCCGAAAATCTTCCTTCCACCATCTACCAGACGGCCATGAACATAACCAGCACAATCCTAAACAATTATGTCGCCCGTCGTTGGACTACCACCCTCTCCTACTCCTCCGGCGGCGACGGCGGTCAATGCTCCTCCCCGTCGGTTGCCGCCGGCAAAGAGCAAACCAAAAGCTGGGTGAAGCGCGCCTTCTACTCCACGCCCGTCATTGGTACCCCCAAGGCTAATTCATCTGATCCTACCAAGCCCAGGCACAAGCCCCGCAAGCCCAAACCAGTACATGATGTTCATCCAGGGCTGCCGGTTGTTGAGGATTGCATGAAGGAGCCGACGATTCGGTTCTCGAAGCCGAGCGTGGAAGAGGGCGCGGAGGTGTTCAAGTTCTGCCTCGTCGGGAAGTTCCCCGGCCGGCGGCCGAGCTTGGAGCAGTTCAGGGACTGGGCAGGCAAGGAGTGGAAGCTCCAAGGTGACTGGTCGATCACCCTTCTCGATCGAAACCATGTCTTCATTAGGCTCGACAATGAAGATGACATGGTCCGTGTGTGGCCGAGGAGCCGGTGGTTCGTCTGCGGCAACCTCATGAAGGTTTTCAAATGGGTTCCGACATTTTTTACCGCCACCGCCCGTGAGCCGTCTTCTGCTGCTGTTTGGATTTCGCTTCCGTCGCTCCCCGTCGTGTTGTTCCAGGAGAATTTTTTGTATCAAGTTGCTGGTTTGGTAGGGAAGCCGGTGGCCATGGACAAGGCCACCCGGAATTTGTCGAGAACAAATGTGGCCAGGGTGTGCGTGGAAGTCGATCTTGCCAAGACACTTCCCTATAGGGTGAGGATTGAGATTGGAGATGTTGGGTTTTGGCAGGATGTGGTTTATGAGAAGTTGCCTTATTATTGTACCCACTGTAACAAGCAGGGCCATTCCACCGACGTCTGCAAGTTTACCCAAAAGGATCAAGAGAAGGTAGATTCAATGTCTACTACCATTAACCAGAGTCTTTCAAACGCCATGCTCGATCTCCAAGCTCAAACAAGCCCGGCCATCCTGAATAGGTCAGGTGGGACGAAAAGAGTGACTATAAAAGATGTTGTGTACCCTACTGCCGATTCCAAAGGGAAGAAAAGGTGGGGGGAAACTGTAGGTGTAAAGGAAGTCTGTAGCGAAGAGCACAAGAGCAGTAATAATGGTTTGGCCATAGGCAGTATGGGAAAGACTGTAGGAGATGAAGTACTTGCAACAAGCTCAACGGAAATTGAGCATTCGTTAGGTACTGATCAGGCAAGTGTAGAGCTTGATATCAACATGTCTAGAAAAAGAATAGTGATTGAAAGAGAGGAAAACGAAGGTGTAGATCGGCCACAACTACAAGGAGAGTTGCAAGTGTGGAATGAGAAAGACAAATTTAATATTACCAGATTCAAAACAAAGCCTCCACCATCCAGGTATTATATGATGCCTATTTTGTTTCTCCATTTTAAGTTACATTCAAATGTGTTGGTCTTAAACTGCAATAGACAGTATGCCGAAAACAATCTATTCTTAGATTGATTCATCAATTGGCAATTGCAGATATGAAAAATCCATCATTTTGGATTCAAATATATTTCTAGAATTTTTTGTACAATCAGAATTGGGAGCTAACATTTCATATACTGAGGGTGTCATTTAATTGATCATAAAAATTTTCACTTCACATAAAAACATACAATTTCGGTTCTGTACCTTTTTTTCCTAGTTCTGTGCTTTGGTTCTGTTACATTCTTTTTCCTAGTTCTATGCTCTTTTGGATGTATGATGATGTCCTGTGCACAACTCTTGTTGTTACTAACAATATTGAAGAAATTGCTTTTATAATTTTGATCACTTGGGATTCTGTCCAGTTTCCGTTGTTAGATATCAAGATTTATACGACTGATTATACTGATTTCCTTTTAGGTGTTAAAATTTGAGCTCAACCATCTTTTAGAAACAACCAATTTTGGTTCTCTGCCCTATTGTGGATTTTTAGTACAATACTTAATTTTTAGTGCAAGTGTTCATGACCTAAATCCCATGAATGGCAAGACCATAATCATATGTTGTTAAAGAAAATGATTTACCAAAGTTTGATGTATGTGATACTGTTTTGAACGATCCTTTACTTGCAGGGAAAGGTTTCCAATCTTTTTCTGGAAGAGAAAGAGAAAAGGATTCACTGATTTTTCATCTTCTACAATTATGTATGCTTCCTCCTTGTTTGCTAGCCGATGTAGGCGATTCACCTTTGCTGAGATAAAACGTGCAACAAAAAACTTTGGTTCCTCCCATAAGATTGGGGAAGGAGGTTTTGGGTCAGTTTATAGAGGTGAAATTGATGGAACTGAAGTGGCCATTAAGAAACACAGTTCATTCTCATATCAAGGCCGGCGAGAGTTTGAGACTGAACTCAACATCTTATCCAAACTGAGGCACAAGAACTTGGTTAATCTAATCGGCTATTGCCATGAGAAGAACAATATGATGCTTGTTTATGAGTTCATATCTCGCGGCAATCTCAAAGAGCATTCGTATGGTAGAAAGGAACGTCTCTTATCATGGGAAGAGAGGATTGGAATGTGCCTTGGAGCTGCAAGAGGTCTTTGCTATCTGCACGAAAATGGTGTTATACACAGGGATGTGAAGAGTTATAACATTCTTATCAGCGAAGATTATGAAGCCAAAATCTCAGACCTGGGTCTTGGAAGGCAACAACATGATTCAAGATATGACCAGATTACAACAGTGGTGGCTGGTACTATTGGTTACTTGGATCCTGAGTACGCCTTCACTGGTAGGGTGACAAGAAAATCCGATGTCTACTCATTCGGTGTCCTTCTTTTTGAGGTATTATGTGGAAGGCCACCGACCGACCTCGGTGTTCCCGAAGAACAGCAGCACTTGGTGAGATGGGCTCTAGATTTGATTGAAAATGGAAAGGTGGAGGACATCATTGATCGTCGCCTCAGAGTGAAGTCAGAATGTTTAAAGAGTTATGTTGGGTTGGCAACAAGTTGTGTTTCTTTGGAAGGGTGTAAAAGGCCTACCATGGAAGAGGTAGTACAGGAACTTGAATCTGCTCTCAAATTGGTGGAGCTGGGCAAGGATGATTGTGGTTTAACTTTTGATGAAGATGGTGCCATG
Source organism: Piper longum (assembly GCA_032619315.1). NCBI lineage: Eukaryota > Viridiplantae > Streptophyta > Magnoliopsida > Piperales > Piperaceae > Piper > Piper longum. Next base: position 5,461 of record JAVDBV010054375.1, read on the forward strand.
GCTGAAATCGACTCCCATGGTTCACTCAATGAAACAATGTCTCTTGCACGATAAGTCTTTTATACTAATACAAATGGTACAAAAGTTGGTATGCAAATAAGAGAATTGACTACAAATTTTATATAATGTATCGAGGAAATATATGTGGTTTTATTTAAGGGCCCGATTCTCGTCGATACAAAACAAACCGATTTTTAATTGATTTTTATATACAACCCGCTCAAAATTCTATTAAAGTGAAAAAAAAAAAATTTTGTCAAATTATCACCGACACCGGCCTCTTATATGAATTAGAAAGGCTGTTAATTTTTTAATGACATGGCTCTAGTGACATCATTAGGAAAATAATCATTCCCCTTCACAGCCACCATCCGAGTCCAAATGCCTAACGGGGTCTTGCTATTCGATGGTTTTAGCCTTACAGCCACCTCTTGCACAGCACAACATGTGGATGTAATAAGTTGTGTGATCTTGTTCAGGACTTGCTTGGAGGGGATGATAGATGGTCATCTCCTCCTTAGTGGAGGTTGAAGGTCATCCAAGATTGGTGCCACCACTCGCGATGACTTCTTCACGTAACTGTTTTGGGGCGCCTATCTCCAGCGGCTGGTCGGCGACAAAGGCGCTGGCTCCGCCAAAAAGATGAACATACCTAAGATTTCAGGGGAAGAGGGACCTGTGGTCTATTCCTGTTTTGGACTTGAAAGTTAACTGCAAGACACCGTTAGTAGATGGAAAGTTAAGCCGCCGTCAGTGCGAGAGGTGGTGGCTATGATCCACCGGAGAGAAGACAACCTTAGGCGATTTGGACTCACCCCCCGTCTTGGTCACTCTAATCACCCGGTCGACTCCGGACCTGTTTGCCGGCGAGTCGCCGTTCGTCGACAGCCTCCTGACTGTCAACAGTCAACAGTCAACATTTTCCTGTTACCTCTCGCGACTGCCCTTCCACTTCACTTCAAAGGTATATTTTTTTATCTTTTTTGGTTAGGAACCTATCGCTGGAAGGATGGATTATGAAGGGATGTTTTTCTTATCTTGTTTCCCAAAATTCCTCAATCTTCTATTACCTTGTGTTGTTTGGTTATTTTAAGAAAATGGGTACTTGTAATTATGTAAGGGCTTATTTTTTTTAGTTTTTTATTTCAATTTTCAAGCTCTTTGATAAGATTTGATTCTATTTCTTTTGACTCCTACCAAGACCCTCTTGATATCTACTTAACTTCTTGTTAATACTCTCAGTTAGGATTAGACAAATATTTACTTATTGTCTCGATCGCATAGGCTATGTCTAATCTAGTACAAATTATATCTTACATAAGACTCCCTGTAGTATATGCACAAAAAACCCTCCTCATCTCATATACATCTACTTTACTTAGCTCACCCTTTTAATTTAAATTAAACTCCTGGTGAAACAACAATTGGCTTGGTTTCCATCATGTTAAACCGCTCAAGAATCTTCTCAATGTTTGTTTTTTGGGATTACCAAATCTTCTTAGGTTTCTATCTCGCCGGATAAACATGTCAAAAATTTACCTAGTTGCTCAAATCTTTCGTAGCAAAAGATTTGTTCATACTTTTCTTTAAATATGTAATTCTTGATCTATCCTATACAAGAATTAATATATCATCAATATAAAGAAGCAAAATGATAAAGATATTCTCCCCAAGTTTCTTGATAAATATATACAACCATTTGAAACAGTTTTGTTGTCGTCTTTACATTTCATAAAAGAATTAAACTTCTTATACCACTCTCTGGGAGCACCATTTGTTTTTTTCCTTGTCCATCAAATCTTCATATTGTTCCATATAGATTGTTGGTATTTTTTTTAAATGACTTTTGGAGTTTGCTCTTCATTTTTAAGAAGAGATGTTCAGTATCTCTGGTTTATAAATATATGATTGGACATATGTATTGGGTGTAGTTTCCTTTTGGGGAAGTTCTATGAAATGTTCTCACCTAGGAGAGACATGAGAGGATGCAAATCTAAATAAGGTCACCATAGGCGATGCATGTGGGAGAACAAAGAGAAATTATTTGTTGTGAGAAGAAAATGTAGCTTTAGGTGTGGATAGGCTATGGAATTTGTCAGAAAAGCTTAGTATAACACCCTGATTTCGGTTCACCTAAGAACCGAATCAGAAATGTTACGATCGAGTCGAGTCATGTCTAGAGCTATTAGTCTATAAAACTTGATCAATAATATAGATAAAAAAAACTCGTTTGGCGTTAAGAAAATGGAAAACATTGTTGTATATGTATGAAAATTCATCAAATATAAATAAAAATATGAAAGAAAATAACTATGATGAGCTCAAATGTGTGTAGCGTTTATCTATCATCCTACAAAAACCAACTCAAGATCACAAGACTTACATATATAATAGGAAAAATATCAGTAACGAGTGTTATATGTTGAAAAATAATTAATAGTCAAGCTCGTAGAGAAGGGCTGACCCTCCTGTTAAATAAAATCATTTATATACTTCTTCACAAAATTTCTCATAAGGGCATTAATTAGGAGTCGTCGTCCTCAGCTCGATATCGTCCCATTCTTACTCATCTCATACATCGACAACTTTTAAAATTGTCCCTTGTGCGAGAACATCAATTTATTTTCTTTTTTCCTTCAGCCCTCTACATCCTCCATATCCTTCCTAACCTTAAGCACAAAGGTCGAGTACTCTTAGGCATGCACCTTCAGTACCCTTCAATTTGTGATAGTCTTCATGGAGGACATCTTGGTGTATTCCTCATTGAGAGAAGAACAAGAGCAACATCTCCTTACTATGTTACAAGCCTCAAGGGAGCACAGATTGTACAAAAAATTTACAAAGTGTGACTTTTGGCTTTCAGAGGTCAACTTTTTAGGGAACATTTTATCACTAGCATGGATTTTAGTGGATCCAGTGAAGATAGAGGCAATTGTACAGTGGGGACAACCGAGAATAGCGTTAGAGATACGAAGTTTCCTTGGTCTAGTAGGGTATTACCGTTGTTTTATACAGGTTTTTCCTCTATAGCAGCTCCTCTCATGCAGCTGACTAGGAAGGATAAACGCTTTATATGGACTCACGAGTGTGACCAGAGTTTCAGGATGCTGAAGGAGAGATTGACTTCGGCACCAGTTCTCACATTACCAGAGAGGCACAATCACTTTGTTGTCTACATAGATGCCTCAAGAATTGGCCTTGGTTGTGTTTTGATACAAAGAGATAAGGTTATTGCATATGCATCTCGTCAACTAAAGGTGTATGAGTGTAACTATCCTACTCATGATCTGGAACTTGCAGCCGTGGTTTTTGCCCTTAGAATATAGAGACATTACCTATATGGGACTTCCTTCCAACTTTTGATTGGTTACAAAAGTCTAAAGTATATCTTCACACAGAAGGATCTGTACAACCAATAGAGGAGATGGTCGGAGTTGTTGTCTGATTATGAGATCGACATCTCATATCATTAGGGCAAGGCGAATGTAGTAGCAGACGCATTGAGTAGGAGGCCAGCTCGAGACTTAGTGAGGATGGTAGCAGTTTCAGTGACTTCGATTGATATATGCCAGAGGCAGTTAGTTGGAATGATTGTCAGACTCTCGATTCAGCCGAGTATCTTTGAGCAGATTAGAGCTACACAGAATGAGGATAAGCAGTTGGCTCAGTGGTTGGCGCAGGGAATTCATATAGATTTGGTCACGGATGCAGATGGACTAGTCAGATTGAGAGGACGTCTTTTTGTTCCGGACATCATCGAGTATCCCGAACTTCGTAGGACTATTCTTAATGACACCCACACCTCAAGGTGCATAGTGCATCCAGGTGGGGTGAAGATGTATCATGATGTTCGGTGATCTTATTAGGGGCTAGGACTGAAGAGAGAAGTTTTTGACACTATGTCCAAGTATTTAGTCTGTCAACAAGTGAATGTTGAACACGGGCGCCCCGATGGGACCTTACAGCCATTGGAGACCAGAGTGGAAGTGAAAGAGTATAGCTTACGATTTTGTGGTCGGTTTGCTTAAGAATCACTAGCAAAGAGACGCAGTATGGGTAATAGTGGATCGAGTAACAAAGTTTGTACATTTTATCCTTATTAGAATGGATTACTTAATAATCCACTTTGGCGACCTTGTATCGAGATGAGAAAGTATGACTACATGGAGTTCCATTGAAGGTCATCTCAAACAAAGACCCACGATTTACATCCCATTTTTGGAGAGCTTTTAAGGCAACCATGGGCATAGAGTCGAAGTTTAGCACAGCCTTCCACCCCTAGATAGATAGGCAGCCTGAAAGAACTATTCAGATTCTTGAGGATTTTCTTAGGGTTTGTATGCTAGATTTTGGAGGCAATTGGGCATTGCCTTTGGTGGAATTATTGTACAATAATAGTTACTAGGCTAGCATTGGGATGACACCATTTGAAGTGCTATATAGTAGGCCATGGAGATCCCCACTGTGTTGGATAGAGGGCAGTGAGTCGATGATAGCTGAACTAGCAATGACTCAGTAGACACATGATGTAGTTATGCGGATCAAAGAGAGGATGAGGTCACCTCGGGACCGATAGAGAAGTTATGCTGATCAACGCCGACGTGAGGCTCACTTCATGGTCGGAGAACACGTCCTTCTTAAGGTTTCACTAACCAAAGAAAAATGAGGTTTGGTATGCGTGGGAATCTTAGCCTGCGATACATAAGGCCATTCGATGTTCTAGAACGTGTAGGTCAGGTGGCCTATCACTTTGCAGTGCTGCCTCACCTATCATCCGTACACCCAGTGTTCCACGTGTCCTTATTGAAGAAGTACCACTCAAATAACTCCCATGCTATCAGCTTCCAAGAGATAGAGTTTCGTCTTGACTTGATGTATACAGAGGATGCAATGAGGATTGTTGATCGTCAAGTGAAGACCCTTAGACATAAGCAGGCTCCTTTAGTATGAGTGCAATGGAATCAACGAGAAGGTAAAGAATCTACATGGGAGAGCGGGGATGAGATGAGGAAGAGGTATCCTGAGTTGTTCGAGCAGCCAACTTCTGGACCAAGTACTCAAACTTCCAACCTCGATTACAGTTTGTAGTATTATGTTTGACGCCTCCTTGATTTAAAATTTCGGGGATGAAATTTTTTTAAGATGAGAAGGTTGTAAAACCCGCGGCTCGAGTAACGGTTTTATAGTCTTTAGCCGATCATGTTGACTATGGCACATGTCAGTTCAACTTTTAGAACACATACACATGACCGAGGTTGACTATGTGCATATACTATGAGGGTTTATATATACCTAACTATTCGATGATAGTGTCAGATACACATCAGCAGACTGAGTTATTAGTAGATATAAAAGTATATAATTAATGATTTTTTTATTTTTATTTTGTAACTATAAAATTATTTTAGGCTAAATAACACATTAGGTCGTGTTTGATTACATTTGGCTAAATTATTAATTATAGAATATATTATTTAGATGCTTTATTATTTATTTTATTTTATGAATTTTTTAAAAAAATTTTAAATTTTTCTAAAATTTATTATAATATAAGTATTATTTTTTACTCCAAGAATCCTGTAAAATTTTATTTACAAAATTACCGCCGAACACCCCGACGTTCTTTTCCTCACCCGCAAAAACCTAGCCCCCTTTTCCTTGCCGCCGCCGCCGCCGCCGACGCCACCCCACGCCCGATCGACGCTCCCAAGCACCACCGCGCCGTTGCCGTACCACCCCGAGCACTCCCAGCCGCCGTCAGACCTCCACGACAGTGGATCGCCGCACCCTAGCGCCGCGCTCCCGACGCCGGGGACCGTCGCCGCCGCCATCCGGTTGCCACCTCGACTTCGCCGACCCTCCCACGACCTTTCCCGACCGGAGCCCATCGTAGCCCATCCCGGCCGGATCTCGTCACCCACCACCGACCGCCTCTGTTTTGCCCTTTTCCGGCGAGCTGCCACCTCCGACGGACGTCTCGACGTCGTAGACGCATTGGGCTCACCAAGCCGGTGCCAACGGTACCCCATACCACCGCTATTCCTCCAGTAGACACTGCCACCGCCGGCGACTGCCGCCGGAAGACCGTATTACTTTAATGATTTTATTATTCCCATCAATCCCAATACTTTGCATACTGTGATGTTGTTGTTTAAGAGGAGTTGAGGAGATTGGGAGATGAAGAGGTTGAGATTGACGCGAAGTGGTGAACTGTTATGGTAGAAGGAGAAGGTCAGGATAATTTTAGAAGATAATCTTGAGCCGTCGATATAACCGTGGGGCGGAGATTAAGAGCAGCGGAAACGGGCACTGCTACGGAATTAACCAATCAAAATGCGAGAAACGAACCACAGAAGTGATTGAGTGGGGGGGAGAAGAAAGCGTTAAAGTTGAACAAATCTGGCAGCAAAGTTCGAACCAGCACCGTGGGCATGTAGATCCCAAACTCATCTACATCTCCCACGTCCTAACTCCCACCAACTTCCTACCCACAAATCTTTTCCATTATTATTATAATCCTTCTTTTATAATCAATCACCTTTGGTACAAAAAGTACCCACCCACCCACCTGTCCTGCTCTGCCCTTGAGCTCCTGAATGTTGTGCTTTGTTATCTATTTGTATTCATAAGGACATTAGCATCATTCTTCATCATTGTTCTTGAATCCTC
>JAVDBV010054391.1:0-18846 GCA_032619315.1 Piper longum
GGTAATAGTAGGAGGTACGAATGGAAAACCGGATGTGAGGTGGTCATGGGGGCATCAATCCAATCCGGTGGCAGCCCGAAGTGGCGGCAACATTAACATAGTGCAATGGTGGAAGATCTAGATCTGGGAAGGGTAGATGTCTAGTTTTTCTTTTCGGTTTAATTCTTTTCTTTTTTGTTGATTTTAGAATTTAGTTTCCATGATTATCAAGTTTAGTATAAAATCAACCTATCCATGAACGAAAATTAGGAAGAAGAAGGAAAGCGGAAAATACTAGAGCAAGGAGGTAGTCGGCGTTTGTCAGAAGGAGAAAATGAGAATGGCGCCCCCTTCTCCTTATATAATGAAATGACGACTAGAGTATGTTAAGACACCCTTTTGCCCGTATTTCACTTAACTGGTTAAACGGGCAATTGATATCACTGTTCAATTTCCCCCCTTTCTTTATATAAAAAATAATGTACTTTAAAGCGATCATTAGTGAGCTATGCAAAGACATTAAAAAGATAATTATTGCTAATATAAGAATTTATACATTAAATTAATCATTAAAATAGTACAAAATTACTTATGGGGTGCATATAGAATATTAAGCGGTACTCAATGTCAGAAATACTTAAACTCACATATTGATTAAATTTATCCCATATAAGTTTTATGTATTTGATAATTAAGATATATATTTAATAATCTCCAATCTTTATTAGTTTCTATGGAATAAAAGTGGTCCTTAATGTGTAATTAGTTAATTAAATAAAATACACGTTAAATCTAAATAATTTAATTATTATCCAACCCTAAGATTAATAAAATAATTTTAAACCCATTAAAATTATTATAAAATGATTTAATATTTGGTCCGTTTAGTTGACAAGAAATTAGTATAAGTAACTGGAGAATTTTCAAATAATTAACTTTACCAAAAATAGTTATATTTAATATATTTTTCATAAAGATATTATTAAATTATTTGTTATATATATAAATTAAATATGATGACATAAAAAAAATATGATTACTTAATGTGACTCATTGACGTGCTCTTTAATGAGTAAAAAACTATTTCCCCTTTTTGTTATAGAAAGAGTGAATTTTATTTTTTAGTTTTTGGAAAATAAGTTGGTGTGCTGCATAAAATAATCACAATTAATTTGAAGAAAAAAAAAGATCATAAAAGTGTTAATTTTTTTAAAAAAACATGTTGTGCATATATTAAATTTAATAATAATTTAAAATTTTCGTGTTATTTATATTTATTTTGGGCTAACTAAATATAAATAAAGCTTAACCTCTATTTAATATTAATGTTAAGTTAGACCTTACAAAAAATGTACTCTATTCCAACACTGTAATTTGGATCGATTACGGGCTTAAAAAAAGTCCAAATGGTGGGAGTTTTATTCGGTTGGAAGGAAAGGGTTTCGAAACGACCTTTTAAGGGGCAAATTAAGGAACTGGTTAACGGGAGCAATCGGACACGGTAATGGTCTAAAACAGTTTTGAACCGTAAGTTTGGTCACGAACGAAGAAACGGTCACGGCGATCCCCCTCCTCCCCACTTCTCCTAATTCACTAGGAAAAATTAGGGCAGTGGAGGGTGTCGTAGTCGTATTTCACTGGGATTCCGGCGAGGCTCGCCGGCGACCATCGGCCGGCATCCAGGCGGCGGTGTGAGGTCGGAAGCAGGTTCCTACTCCCTCTGCCAGCATACGCAGAGTTGGGAGGCCTGACGCGACCGCAACGGGAGAAAAAGGCGGCGCGGTGGAGCTGCTTGCTGGAGCTGTCCCGCCGGCGACGGACTCGGTCGAGAGGGGTCCAGGTCGTCGTCGTCGGAGGGGTACATAGGCTGATATGGAGATCTAAGCTGTCTAGGGGAGATCGAAGGTGGAGCTTCTACCCCGGAGTAGATCTGACATCTGACAAAGACAGACTCCGATTAGTTGGGCCAACGGCGACGAGGTCTCTGGCTGCCGTGAGGTGCACGGCGGCGTCTGATTCCGTCCAGGATCAGGTGGACTTCCCCCCTTTTATTTTTTATTTAATTTTATTTTAATATTTTTTGTTTTCTGAATAAGGCCGTCATGGCCGGAGTTTGGGCATCCATCAAGTGTCCGAAAAGGAAGTCTGGGTGGGTATCATCGCCGGACTCTGGGATAGTTATCGGGGGTTGCGCCGGATTCGAGTCACCGGCAGTGGTAAAATCCTAGTTGAGTAGATTAGGACGATTTGATAATGATTAGTTATGATTATGTAATAATCAATCCTTAATTAATTAAATAATAACAAATCAAATCTGAGTTCAATTGTAAAAGCAATTTGAGATATATTATATAATTCCCAACTAAAATAATATGTCTTCCTCGACTAAGAAAAGATTTATTGATGTGCTCTATCATTAAACATGATTTAACTGATCAAATCATGCTTCAACACATTTAATCATGCAAAAGCTTATTATAAATTATCAAACAGTAATTGAAAACAGCAATATTTAATCAGATGCAACAATTGTAACATGATTAAACATCTAATATGATTGGATTTCTACAATCAGTTTATAAAAAGTTGAAAATTTTAATCGGGTCAAATGTAAAACATTCATTCATGGTTGAAGCTGTCATAAAAAACAAGAATTTAATCATAAATCATGACAAAACGTGGAGAAATATCAAACTGGCTCTTGGTGCCAATATAAACTAATTAAAATATGAATTAGATGCGTACCTTGCAGTGGAAATAGAATGAGGATGTTCTCACGGGTTGAATCTCCTCAGATGGAGAAGATTAGAGTCCACAAACCAGATCACAAGTCCCAGAGCAACAGTAGGAAGTCATATTTTTAGAAAAATAAACTTCTCCCCCAAGTTAGGGTTTGCAATTCATGTCTGTCCCAAAATTGAAAATTGACATGAGGTTTGGTGGGATAAACTCCCAACGCTGGGCCTATCTTTGATTACAACCAACACAGCAGAGAAAAAAATCAATTTTGCGTATTAAAAATTGTGATTGTTTTGCTTCAGGTTAATTATTTAGCTGGTGATTTGTAAATTATGTCATCCCCTCAACATGTTGAGCTGGAGGCGGCAAAGTTTCTCCAGAAGCTTATTCAAGAGTCAACGGACGAGCCTTCCAAACTTGCGAGAAAGCTTTATGTGGTTTGTAGTGCTTGAATTATAGTTTTTTTTTGTTGTGTAGACTAGCATTTTAGTTGATTCTGTTTTTGTTTTGTTAGATATGTCAACACATGAAATTAAGCGGGAAGGAGAATTCACTGCCATATCAAGTTATCTCCAGGTGTTTTTATATGTGTTTCATTAGCACTATTTCATGAAGTAGTATGCTGGATTGTCTGAGCTTTACCTTTTTCTGATGCTTTATTTCGTGTTGTTTAGATTTCTTATTTAATCAGTTGTAGTGATATGATCTCCAAATTATGAAAAATGTTCAAATTTGACGACATAAGATTCAATTTGTACCCTTTTCATAAGATAGTGGTGCTCCTGAGCAATGTGAAGTACTTTTTTGAGTCACAGGACATAAAATTTAATCAGTAAGTAGCATCTAGTTTTTTGTTTGGGAAGCTTCATAGTGGGTGTTGTGGGTTTGTTTTTGTGCCTTTGATATTCATACTCTCTCTTACTCGAACAGAATGATTTTTCATTGAATATATTGAAGTTTCAAAGTGCAATATGTGAGGTGCTAGTGTGACGAAAGTGCAATAAAGCTCAACATTGCTGCTATTGAAAAGTTCCTGCCTAATTGGCTTGCTTTATACTGTACACTTGTTGATTTTTGATGTCATAATGTTGGTTGACACTGTGATAACCAGTGTTGGCATGAATTTTGATGGGGCTGAATGATCTTGATAATAATTAATATCCAAATAGTGGACCGTGCTAGTCACCAGTGTGATTTAAAACTTCCACACAAAATGGTCAATTTATAAGCATAACCTTGAAATGATTACTATCTATTGCTAAATATCCCCAAAAGTTGGTACTAGTTTTTGAGAGGAGCTGTAAACTTGACCTTTTTTTTGAGTCTATGCAGTTTTTTTCTTGCATGTAATTGTCATCTATGTCACTCTTACATCTGGTCAACTTTGTTTTATGATTTCTATGTGCAGAGCCATGGAAACTGTAATATCTCAGCATAATATCGATATTGATGCTTTAATGTCATCTCGTATTCCATTGCCCAGGGGAGTACAGATTGGTGATTCTGTGCCTCCATCGTTAAAAGGTAAAGTTCCAGTTGACAATTCTCCGCAACAGAGTGGGAATGACATGTTTACCAATGTTGGGCCGGGTAGTTCATGGAAGATTCCCTCTAGCAGTAAATATATGGATGATGCTCCTAGTGTGGCTGTTACTGAGAATGAGTTGGCCAAGCATGGTACCACATTTACTAACAGAAAATCTGTTGGGCCTATATTTGAGGATTCCAAGACACCTAATAATGAAATTCAGGAAGGCATTGTTATGGAGGAGAATCAACCTTCAAACTCAGGAGATAAGCGTGATACCACTAAACAAAAAGATAGAAAGACTGGAGGCAAGAGAAAGAAGGCAGGTGGAAAAGCTTCTGTTGAGACACTGTTAGATAATACAACTGCTTCTTTCAACTCAAAAAAACTCAAGTCTGCAAATAAACTAGACTCTGAACCTACCTTCTCTGTCGAGGGTGTTCATAACTCTCAGGTATGCTGCCGATTTTATTTTTATTTAAATTTTTTTCTAGATTGTGTCGTTCTCTCTAGCTCTTTCTGTTGCTGGTCTTTTGGTTGTAAACAGAATGTTGTTAGTATCAAATTAATGATTAAGTCAAGAATTATAATAGTCACTAGATTGTATATCCCTGGATGCTTTTATAGGTTTCAAACATGGCCACACGCAGCATCACCAGCAACACAAATGCGGCACCTACTAGTTTTAGCTTCTCTTCATCTATTAAAGCAGGTTCATCAATGCAATCAAATTTTACTGGGCATGATTTAGATATGAGATTGAATAGAGAGCGGAGCAGTGACACTTCTGAGAAAATAGCGGAAACTCAGTGTGTTCCATCTTCTGCTCAAGATGGAGGAGCATTGCATTCTGTATTGAATGCACAAAAGGTGGGGAAAGAAAATTTGTCACCTGTCTTCAGAATTGTTGGTTATATGAATCTTAAAATATTTCATTGTTATGTGGCTTCTGTATATGATTTTTTAGTTTTATGATATTTGGTTTTTCATTCATAAAATCCACAAACAGCTATATATGTGAGTGCATGATAAAAAAAAAGGAACAGAATGGAAAAAGATTTTTCAGATATGTTTATGGTGTTCTGATAGATCATTATTTCTTTCTTCTTCTTTTTTGTCATCCACCTGCTCTCAAAATTGAGGCCAGGAGTTACGGATTTTTTCCTTTCATATCATTATTATGAAGCATGAAATTGTTTTATTTTATTGGCGGCTGTTTATGATATTTAGCTTTTATTCTCTTCAAATGGGTTAAGCAAACTGAAATCTGTTAGCACACCTGGCATATAATAAGCCTAACACCTCTATGATTGGTATTGGATTGCGGACTATCATAGAATAATAATTGGCTTTTCTGATTAAATAGATCTTGTTGTCAACCTTTATTACCACTGACTGTGGTGAGAGCCCTCTCATTGTGATCTGCTGTTTCTGTGTAAAGGGATTTAGTGTAGAATATTATATTTTTTATTGTAAATTATTGGGTAATTGTCATATTTGTTGATCATTTAGTAGGGTAGCAATATTTCTGTTGATACCTGTTCTCTTGAAACTTTTGTAGTTGATTATCTTTAGCTTTTATAGGGTGGTGGAATGCTTGGATCGCTAGAGAAGGATGCCATTTCTGGAATTGACTCTTCCGCCAAATTTAGATCAGAAATTGTTCAGAAAGACATAGGTGGCAACTTGAAAGCAAACTTGCTGATAGGGACAAGCAGACGTCTCCCTCCTGACATGCCATTTAAGGAGCATCATCTAAAACAGCTCAGAGCTCAGTGTCTTGTATTTCTGGCTTTCAGGCAGGCCTACAATGCACCTCCTTTTTTATTTAATGAATTGGATGATATGTAGTGACCATTTTGTCAGTTATTGACATTTCTATCTGATACAGAAACGGTCTGGTTCCTAGGAAGCTTCATCTTGAGATTGCCCTTGGAGATAGCTACCCTACAGATGGTAACAGGATATTATAAAAAGTACATTCTGTATTCTGAATTCCTTGAAGTTGTATGATTTGTGAATGGAATTGATGCAGATGGGAGTCGAAAGGGACTGGAGTTTCCACAGAGGGAAAATATGTCCAAAGAGCCGGCTAATTGCTCTGAAGTGTCTGCATTTCATACAAAGCAAGCTGACTTGAAGGAAACTAGCAAGGAAATATTACTTGTCAAAGGACCGGGGTCATCATCTGTTGTTAGCTCGATGGACACAGATTCCTTATCTAAGGAGTCAGATATGGTCAGCAAGATGAAGATTAAAGGGCCCGGCTCTGTCCATTCTATAATGGCTGAAGAACAAAGGTGGATTCCTGTTGTGAAAAGAAATTCACCGGCTGAAATCCAGACTCAGGAAAATTACAAATCTGATTCTCCATTAACTGGTGGCAGAGCATCATCTGATGGTCTCCAGGATGTTGCTGATTCAGATCACTTTCTGCGACAAAGTGGCAGAGCTAATCAGCAAACTCTTAATGCATTGGCAGGACTGAATAAGCGTGTGGAGTCAGCTGACGTTTCCAGCTCATTGAGTGTTGAAGGGTATAATAGTGACCCATCTAAGAAAAGTGAATTAGTATCTGGAAGAACCCTTAGCCATCTTGGTCAGCTTCAGGTTTTTAGGGAAAATGACCAAACTGGTAGATTGTATAAGGCAGAGGCTTCTGTTTTGCAAACAAATGCTTCCTTGGTTAAAGGTGTGCCTATTAGTGCCTCCTTGGAGAGGGATGTAAATACGCTCACTGGGTGTTTGAGCGCTGCTGAAGGTAGTCTTTGAGACAATAAAAAATTAATACAATAAAAAATTAATATCATTCTCATTATTTGTTGAAACAATGGAAAGAAAGCCGGAAGATTATTTGATGGTTCCAAATTAATATTTGTTATTCTTCTAAAGCTGACATTTTTAATTCTGACTGGCCAATAGAATCTTTGCCGACTTATACAACATCTGAGAAGTGGATTATGGACCAGAAAAAGCGGAAGATTCTTTCGGAAAGTAGTTGGGAACTCAAGCAGAAAAAAGCTGAGGCAAAAGTAGCTGCCTGTTCTGATAAGTTGAAGGTACCATATTTAATGTTTTCTCTTTTTTTTTGGCTTTTAGTTCATATCGTATCCTCTTTGCAAGTATTTCATTGTGAAGTTTATATAGATAATTTTGAAAGGGATCTTCTCCTCCTCTTTTTTCATCTCCTTGATCCCATATAGGTGAGTTTGTGGGAAAAGTTTATGAGAGTATGACTGTTTATGTTTGAGGTTATCTGCAAATTTTCTTCTCTCTTTATCTCTCTTTCTTTCTCTCTCTCCAAAATCCTAGACAATGGAGCAAATCCAGATATTTGTGCAAGTAAATAGTGCTTATTTCTTACTTCACCTTTCTCAGATTCAAGTTCCTCATTGTATGTTAATGTTGTGGTATTACTATGATATTATCAGCTGACAGGGAACAAAAGTGAAATTTATGTGGAATAATAAAATTTGATGGAGAAGAAACACCTACTACTTGGTAGATGGGGACAAGGGATTTGACAATTCACAAAGAATGTTGGGGTTAAAGGGGACCAAAAGTTAAATTCCATTGAAGTTCGTATTTTCACTCATCCAAATTTGCACCAGCCATGATGCATGGGCTCAATTTATAGGCTAACGCATAGAACCCTAATAAAAATGGCAAAAGTTATCCTATACTTTTAGAATTTGAGAAAATTACAATTGGCTACCTAAAAATAACTAATCTGACTATTTTATCTCCAATAATTATTGAGAATAAAGTCGTCTGTATGTTTGTTTTTATTTTATTTTATGGGTTTGGTGTTGGCATTTATTTAGTTTGTATGGGTACAACACTTGTTTTTCTTCCTATTTGCGTAAGCTATAGGTGGTTGTCTTGTTTCTAACTTGGTCTCAGTGCTGTGGGGTTTTCACTGTTCCTGGAGGATGTTTTGTATTGGTTAGAGATTTATTTTTTTGTTATATATTTTACAGGGAATAGTGAGTTCCTCCGAGAACATTTCAGCAAAAACAAAGAGTGTTATCGAATTGAAAAAACTGCAGCTGCTTCAGCTTCAGCGTCGTCTTCGTAGGTATTGTGTTAATTATTATCCTTTGTGTGTGTTTTGGGCATATAATTGGTTGCTTAATAGTTTTCCTACCAACTTTTCGCAATATTTTGCTGCTGCTTGTCCAATATCTTGATAATTATCCACTCTGTGTGAATTGGTTTACCTCATCACAAAATTATTCTTGTTGGTTGAACAGTGATTTCCTGCATGATTTCTTCAAACCCATTATTCCTGACATGGACCGCTTGAAATCTGTAAAGAAGCATAGACATGGAAGGCGAATCAAACAACTTGAAAGATACGAGCAAAAGATGAAGGAGGAGCGGCTAAAGAGAATACGTGAAAGGCAGAAAGAATTCTTCAGTGAACTTGAAACTCATAAGTATGTGTATATGTTATTAAACGTAATGCACCTACATTGGTCTTCTTTTGTCCAGGAAAGATCTCACTTGTGTAGTTTTAAAGTGTGTTTTTATATATTTATAATTGCTATGAATTGATATCTGTACAAACAAACCTCATTACTGGCCAATATTTTGTGAAATTGATTATTCATAAATTGTTGTTTTGGTCATCCTGAAGGGAGCGACTTGATGACAGCTTTAAGCTGAAAAAGGAACGCTGGAAGGGTTTTAATAGATATGTGAAAGAATTCCACAAAAGGAAAGAACGAATATACAGGGAGAAGATTGATAGAATCCAGCGAGAAAAAATTAATTTGTTAAAAAATAATGACGTTGAAGGTTATTTGCGAATGGTTCAGGTGTGCATTGTCTTCTTTCAGTGGCTATAGATTCTCATGCATGCCTTGTTTCCTTCTTTCATCTATGCTTATAATCAATGTGCAGGATGCAAAATCAGATCGTGTGAGACAGCTTCTTAAAGAAACTGAAAAATACCTTCAAAAGCTTGGTACAAAGCTCAAAGATGCCAAAGCACTTTCAAGGCATTTTGAAATGGAAATGGAGGATGGAAAAGCTGGAATTAATACCGTTGAAACTGACGATATTGAGATTGATGTAGAAGATGAAAGTGACCAGGCAAAGGTTATGGCGTTGAAATGGCTGCTTTAATTTTTCTATTGTTTAAGAAGACAATAGTCACTGTCGTTGATCAGTTTGTCTCTTTTTTACTAATTTTTTTTGTACAATTTTTCAGCATTACCTTGAAAGCAACGAAAAATACTATTTGTTGGCTCATAGGTATTCCCACTTTTCTATCTTTTCAGTGCCATTTACTGGAGAGATCATTTTGTAGTGAATATCCATTCTTTCCCCGTACTTTGTCAATGTCATTACGTTAATAGATGTGATCCCCAATAAATTGAGTTGAAAATTATTGTTTTTATGGTTCTTTTCAGTCTGATTTACTTCCTTTGGATAATAGGATAGGCTGCTTAGTTTTACTATGAATTGTAGCTTTACTGAAATGCTTATTTCCTGTAGTGTCAAGGAGAGCATTGATGAGCAACCAACTTCACTTGAGGGTGGAAAATTAAGAGTGTAAGTGTAATAGTTGTATTTTTATCTTCAAGCTTGTTTTATCCTTTTATCTGAAAGTTGAGTGTTCAATTTTCCCATTGTACTTATGCGGATAATTCTATTTCAGGTACCAAATGAATGGTCTTCGTTGGCTGGTTTCTCTGTATAATAATCATTTGAATGGTATACTCGCAGATGAAATGGGACTTGGAAAAACTGTTCAGGTACGAGAATAAAGTTGCATGCATTTTAGCTTTTTGCGGTTGTTGATGAAGTGAATGATATAGGTCAGACAGCTCCCCATAATGACTCCCTGCCTGTGCGGGAGGCAGCACATACAAGAATTATACATATGCATGTGTGTGTAACTTTTGAATGTTCCTTTTTACAATTTGAGTCAAAGCTTTTATAGAGAAGTCTCAAATCTCTTACAAATTTGTTTTGCCATCCTAGATTCAGTTAAAAACCAATGGTTCACGTGCTTATTACACATTTTTTCTTTTGAACAGTCTATTACCATGAAGTGTGACATACTCTTTCCTGACTTGCAATTTGTTAGGTATCAATAATATGTAGCCCATTGGGTCCTTCGGCAGGGTATTGGATATTCAGTTGTAAAGGCCATTAGGTCCTTTGTGGTTTCTTATAATCTTTAGCAATATAATTTGGATTATCGATCAATTGAAAAATGTAGTCCTTTACAAAAGTTTGTTTATGTTCTTCCTCATCCTTGGTGGCTGGCAAACCCTAGAAAGCACCAAATTTTTTTTCCAAATACCTAATACCACTTTTTAAGAATTGTCAGAGCATAGGCATCCAACATAAGACTTTCTACTTAATATCTGCATAGTATTGTGCACTAATCGTACGTTGCTGATGCTCACGCACTTATTGTATTATTTATTGCTGTTTCCAAGCTGGGATAAAGGAAGGTTGGTGTCAAGATGGGCACCGGTTTGCCAAAACTTTACTAACATATTTGTACGTGGGCTCCTAGACCGCTTATATCTTATATTTGGTGAATGAAGAATGTTGTGTCGTTTGTCTCATTGTGAAAGCTATCAATGAGTGGCAATAAATGCATGCCATTAAATCCTTCCTGGCTGGAATGAGGTGTAAATGACATGATGATGATGACGACAATGAGTGTAACACACCATTTTTTCTCTTATTTGCTGTGCTCTCTTTTTGCTCACCCGAACAGTTGAACTGGACTAGGACAGATGCCATGAAAAATTAGGAACGAGTATAACTAGTCAATAATGAAATTAATTATGGTTGCATGGAGTAGAGAAGTTGGATTCATGCCCTTGGCCTCAATCAGTTGATAGGATGATGATGGTATGTAACATGTTGACTTTTGTTTGAAAAATAAGGTTTTCTGATTTAGCACTGAGGTCATCATTTTTTTTTTGGTGATATTAAAATTTAAATAAAACCCAAAAAGGGAAGATTACAAGCAGCGAAAGCCACATTTGGCAAAAGGCAAGAGGAATAAAAAACTACATCCCAAAGTTTTGCAAGAAAGTTATATATGTCCAAAAGTTTTTTCTTGTAATTAATAATTAAAAACAATGGAGGCTAATTGAATCACAAAAATTATTGATAAAGCAAGAGCCTCTTGATTGGTTGAAATGGCGTGGAAGACTCTTTTTGCGCTTATACCAAATAAAGACAAGGTGATAGAAGCTTCACATGAATGCTAGAGCGCAGAAAATGAGCAGCCAATCAAACTTCTCATTGAAAGAGAGCACCACACCCGACATTGAGTATGGCATTTCTGTGGGATTTGGCATCATGCATGCAAACTGCACGAGCACTCAAAGAAGACATGATCCTGGGTTTCATTTGATTCCATGCACAAGGAATGCTGATTGGCAAGGTGGAGTCCTCACTTCTGCCAAAAATATAATGTTGAGACCCCTTGGGCGTAACAAGCCTGCTAATGAAAGTGTTGTTTGTTAGATTTGTGCTTGAACCACACAAGAGAATGCCAGGGGCACAATCACCATGTGCACACAAAAAATTCCAATAACTTTAGAGGGACAATAGACCCGGGGGGTCAACCAACATTTGCGGAAGTCTGTTTTAATTTTAAGATTCTTTTTATTATTTGTATTTATCGGAATTTCTATTTGATGATCTGTGTTTTTAATCTGTCAATGCCATTTTTTACTACCTTCTAAAAGGAACTGTGGTGTTGTCTTCCAATTTCAGGTCATTGCTCTAATTTGCTACTTAATGGAGAAGAAAAATGACAGAGGCCCATTTTTAGTGGTAGTTCCATCCTCTGTTCTTCCTGGTTGGGATTCTGAAATCAGTTTTTGGGCTCCAAGTGTGAAGAAGATTACATATTCAGGTCCTCCAGAAGAAAGGCGCAAATTATTCAAGTATGTTAGTTGTGTAATTAATCTCTCATTACTAAACTGCAAATTGTTGATCATTTTGTCAGTTGTGTTATTTGTGATTTTATATAGATTGTGACATATTTTCATTCTGCAGGGAAAGGATTGTTCATCAGAAATTCAATGTCCTTTTGACTACTTACGAATATTTAATGAACAAACACGATCGCCCTAAACTGAGCAAAATTCTCTGGCATTACATTATTATAGACGAGGGGCATCGAATAAAGAATGCCTCATGTAAGCTGAACGCTGACTTGAAGCATTATCAAAGTTCCCATCGCTTGCTCTTGACTGGAACACCGCTTCAGGTGTGTAAAAATAATTGCATCCTCTTTGAAGTTATCCGGATTTCCTTGTTTTTTTTGACGCAAAAGCTTTCTGTCTGTTGTTTGTGTAGAATAATTTAGAGGAGCTCTGGGCCTTGCTTAACTTCTTGCTGCCTAACATTTTTAATTCATCCGAGGATTTTTCTCAATGGTTCAATAAACCGTTTGAGAGTAATGGTGATAGTTCACCTGAAGAAGTAATAATTTTTTTTATTGTCTGTTTAATAATGGTGATAGTTCACCTGAAAGGAGAATAATAGCAGTGTGTATTTTTGTTTCTATTGGATGGGCAGGCTTTACTATCAGAAGAGGAGAATCTGTTGATTATAAACCGACTTCATCAGGTTCTTCGGCCATTTGTCCTAAGAAGGCTGAAACACAAGGTGTGGGAGATGACCATTTTGTTTCTTTCATAAGAGGTTTATTATTTAGCTATGCCTTTTTTCTGGCAGACATTCATGGTGTGCAGCTTAAAGTTAGGCTTAAATTGAAAGTGAGAGGGCTGTTTGTCTAGCTTTGCCTCTGTGTTTTTTATGTATCTTTTATTTGTTTCTCCTCTGATCTCTCATTTTTTTCAAGGAATTACTGGTACTGATATGTGAAGCAGTCTGTTAACTAGTGCATGATATGTTTTTTGATGTTTCACGTACTTGTGCAAGATGTATAACATTTTCATTGCCTCCTACTGGTGATGAAAAGCCATCTTGTGTAAAAGTTTAATCAGAAAATGATGTACTCCCTTGCATTTGTTTTGTTATGTTCCTGGTATGGTAAATCATTTCTTGCAAAAAGATTTGGATTTTAGCATTTCTTTGGTCGTATCATTATGGTGAAAAATCTATGTTTGTGTCAATGTTTGGGGGGGGCGGGGGGTGAGAATTACATCAAATAGTGCAGTTGGCATAAATTTAGGATGTTTGTTAGTTGTTAGTCATAATGTATAAATCATTAAAAAATTTGCAAGAACTAAATATGAAGACTGTGTTTGGTATGTATAGCATGTTGAAAAGAGAAATTAAACTAAAACTAATAAAGAACTGATAAAACTGAAGGAGACAAAGCTGTAAATATCAATGATAAAATAACAGTGCTCTCTGCCAAACGCCTCATTCATCTCATGTATGTGAAGGACTTCTTGTTGATCGGCCCCTTACATGAATTTTTAGAGAGAACTCTTTCCTAGTTCAAGTAGAAGCGTAAGAACTAATACAAGACTCATTTTCTTATAGGAAACGCCTAAAGAAGAGTTATTCCTTCAGTAAGAAAATAACTAAGACTCCAACTAAATTAGGAAATCAACTAATGAAGACTCATACTTAATATAAAACTCATTAAATGAATCTTCTAGAATGCACTGCATCGCATTAGTATCCTTTTCTATTAGTTGCCATATGCTGTGATGATGTATTGTTCTTTTGATTTTATTATGTTAATAAAATTTTTCTATCCAATAGGTCGAACATGAATTGCCTGAAAAAATTGAAAGGCTTATCAGATGTGAAGCGTCTGCTTATCAGAAGCTCCTGATGAAAAGAGTGGAGGATAATCTTGGATCCATTGGTAATGTTAAGGTATAAATCTCATCTTCTGAATATGTTCAGATATATGTTCTATTGTTTCTTGAAATAGTTTATATTGTTCCTGGACTTAGTTATATGTTGTGCCTGTATTTAGTTTATAACTTTTGAGTTCGAATTATAGGGTCGCTCAGTTCATAACACTGTGATGGAGCTCCGGAATATTTGCAATCACCCATATCTAAGTCAGCTTCATGCAGATGAGGTATTTTTTGACTCATACATAAAGGTATCTCCTTGTGCCATTTAAGGTGATTGTTTTTGTTTAACTACGGCTTTGGGTTCTACAATAGGTTGACACCTTAGTACCTAAACATTATCTTCCTACAATAGTTAGGCTATGTGGGAAGTTAGAAATGCTGGACAGGTTATTACCCAAACTGAAGGCTACCGATCATCGGGTATGTATACACCTTTTTTTATTTGACCATTCTTTGGTTATTTATTTAATTAGTTGTGAAATCTAGATAGCAAGTTACATCTTTGAACCTCAAGTTGCGCATGCTCTTTTGTATTTGTTTTTGGGAACAATGTAAAGGAAGAGGGATGAAAGGGGCAGAAGAAGGGAAAGGATAAAATGCCAAAACCGCAGATTAGAGAAGAAGATGAATTCCACTCAAGTAATAACCATATAGCTTCCATCAGCTTTGTAGACTTAACACGGTTCTAGTGGTAACCAGTAATAGAAACATAAGAGAAGGCTTAGAAACATGCCTGACATAATGCATCTTTCATAACTGTTAACATTTCTGCCTTTTCGAATTCTTCTTGTCCTTGAAGTAGGCCTTTTCCTGTTCCCAATCTTTGCTTCATAATACATTTTGGCATGATCTTGCCTTTCCTTGTGATGTTTGTTTCTTGAGATTGATCTTTGTGGAGGCAGTCCTTGATTAGTATTCCCGAACGCTGTGTATCACTATGATCCACACTTCTGTTGAAGGATTTGAGGATGTTGTCATTGCCATCAAAATCATTTTATACAAATTTGAGGTCAACACGTGTTTATGAATTTTAAAGTTTCTTTCTGCTGGTTCCAAAACTTCTCATTTTCTTAAAAAATTATCTTTTTTCGGTGCTTTCTTTTCATTGAATTTTTTTCTCTGTAATAAGTAACAAACCGAAAGCTACTACCCTTCTTCTGATTGCGGTTGGGAATTATGAGATTGCTTTTGATCGTATTGTTAGGCATTTTTTCCATCTTGAAACTTTGTTGTTGGCAAAAATGTTGCTCATATTTAGTGTTCTTTGCAAATGAAGGAACACTGGTCCTTTAGGCATGCTCTAAGAAGTGTCGGTTGATGGAATATATGGGAAATTGCTCCTGTTGGCAGGCTTCATTTCAGCGATTATTTTTTTTTTCAAATTGACCATTGTTGGTTACTGCTTATTGAGAGGGCATGAGCATGGCATTTCAAATTTGGATGAAGTGGTTTCTTTGAGTTATCTTAAACTTTCAATTTTCTTCTAATTTTCTCTTTTGAGAATTTTTGTTGATGGGTTCTTTCTATAATTACTGATTTAAATGTGTTCTAAAGTACCCTTCAACAATGAATGCTTTCATGGAACAATCTTTCGTTGTAGGTTCTGTTCTTCTCCACAATGACAAGACTCCTTGATGTTATGGAAGAATATCTATCCTGGAAAAAATACAGATATCTTCGATTAGATGGACATACATCAGGAAATGATCGGGGAGCTCTTATTGAGGAATTTAACCGACAAGATTCTCCTTTTTTTATTTTTTTGTTGAGGTGAAACTAAACTTTCTGAAATTTTAGTCTGCTGGTTGTGGTTTATATGTAGGTTTCGCATTTAGTTGTCTCAATTGGGGACAGAAGTTGAAGTAATAAAATGTAAAGCATCATCTGTGATCGTTATTTCTTTTATTTTTTTTATCAACATGTGTTCTTTTTTTTTTTTTGGTTCAGCATTCGGGCTGGAGGTGTTGGAGTTAATCTTCAAGCTGCTGATACTGTTATCATATTTGATACAGATTGGAATCCTCAGGTATATATCCAAATTATGTCATGTGTTTGGTGGAATCTCTGATGTTGGATTCTCAATTATACAAGTCATGGTTGGAAATTGTGGCATATTCTGAAACCTGGCCAAGGAAAGTAATGACATAATATGATGAATGCTTGTGACATTTTTTGTTTCTGTGCTGTATAAATAGCTACAACTGCAAGCTGCCTAGCACTTCTCTTTCAGTAGCTCTCTTATATCTTTATGTCTCTGGTGTGTGCAGCTCTGTTGTTATACGTCATTTCTCTAAGATCTACTATTTTATTATCCCAAATAATTTAGGTCATAAATGTGGTGGATCTAGTGTTCTATCTACAACCATGGTTCATCCCATCTTCATGTGGTAGTGTACTTTATGATTTAGGAATATTTAAATATGATATCTAATTATCATGAATATGTTCTCCCCCTCCCCCCTGCCCCCCCTAGTCCACCTCTTTTTCTTAATATATAAATGAAAGTTGTATGGCAGTGACAACTCTATAGCCTGAAATTTGACGATACTTCACCTATAGTTAAGAGTTGTTTTTTTGCAGTGTTCTAACTTTTGCTTTGCACCTTTATAATTTTTTTTTAAAATATATATTTGTAATCAGGGTGTGTTTGGTTGGCAAGAATGGAAAGTGATGGTGTGGAAATTTATGCTTTCTGAGATTTTCATGCATTTCCATAGCAAGATTTCTTGGAAGAAATATGATCTCCAAGTGGGATCCACTGGGAAATTTCTGGGCAAAAAACGTTTTCCAAACATAAGAAGAAGCAAGAAATTCATCTTGACGACATGTCGTTTCTTTTATTTTCTTGCTATCCAAACCTGTGAAGGAAGATTTCAAAATTGTCATTGTCTGTCAACATTCTATTCCACTTAATAGGGTTTTTTTTTTCATTATTTGTCTTGTTAACCGGACTGATCTGCAGGAATTGTATGTCTATCTCACATAACTAGTTCAATGTGCAAAATTCTAATGGTTCAGGCTTAATTTGTAATGCTGGAAAATATGTTATTTGGTAGTTGGGGACCTGTGGTCAAGGCCAATGCTTAGATTAATTGTATGTTTTTTGGAAGTTTGGGTCAATGCCAATACTTAGATTAATTGTTTGTGCCTGCTAGGTGGATCTTCAAGCTCAGGCAAGAGCTCATAGAATTGGTCAAAAGAAAGATGTACTAGTTCTCAGATTTGAAACGGTATGTATGCGGCCTAATTGCTTGGGTATATTCATCGTTGACTTTATTATTTAATGCATTGGTATTTCAAGTCATCATTATTTTAATGGTCTCATACAATCATGCATGGCCTGGAGGTACAAGGAAAAAGAAACTCAAACTTCCAGTGGTGTTTTGGTTACCTCAAATTTGACCTTTTTAAAGAGAAAAATGGTGTATAAAACCTCCTCTAGAAGTACGCATGGAAATTGACAATGAGCCTTTTAGCTTTTGCCAAGGGATTATTGGCATTTTATTATATCTATCTTTCCCAGCCAATACAATAATTTTTCCTTGCTTTGTCATAGGTTCGTACTGTAGAGGAACAAGTTAGAGCTGCAGCTGAGCACAAACTTGGGGTTGCTAATCAAAGCATTACAGCTGGTTTCTTCGATAACAATACCAGGTACTAGTGCTGTCTCATTGACTACCTATGTTGATCTTGCTTCTGTTGATGCTTGTGTTAAATATCTTGTAACTATTATTTTAGTGCGGAGGATCGACGGGAATATTTGGAGTCTCTTCTTAGGGAATGTAAAAAGGAAGAGGCGGTTCAGGTGTTAGATGATGATGCTTTAAATGACATTATAGCACGCAGGTAAGGAGATTCATTTTATTCCTACAAATTACTGCTTAATTCAATACTTCAATTATTTTTATTACTGAACTTAATGAGTAATATGGTGCTCACATCACATCTTTAGTGCTGCATTTTTTTCCTTTCACGGTTTCTCTCATTGTGGTTCATTTGTTTATTATCTTGATACCAGTGAATCAGAAATAGATATTTTTGAATCAGTTGACAAACAAAGACGCAACGAAGAGATGGTATGGAATCAAGCTCTTCTTTTAGCTTAGATGACATAAGGCTTTTATTCATTATCCTAACAACTTGTACAATTTATCTTTTCAAGGTAGCTTGGTTGAGATTGAATAACAATGTCAAAGACTACTTGCCACCAATGCCTTCTCGCTTGGTCACAGATGAAGATTTGAAAGTATTTTACAATGCCATGAAGATTTATGAAGCTCCTGATATTGGAGTGAGGTGTAAAAGCGAGAATGTTGGGGGATCAGATACCCAACAGTATGGAAGGGGAAAGCGCGCTAGAGAGGTTTGCATGAATTGTGTATTCCTGTTTTATTGTCATTGGTTGTCTCATGGTTCATCCATTTAGTAAATAAGATTTCACTTTGGAGGTTTTTAATGAAATTTATAACTTCTTGAAAAAGTGAAAGTGATTTTTTTTTCACCTTTCAACTACATTTGTTTTATTTTTGTTGCACTAGGTGTAATGTGCTCGTCATTTTTCCCTCCAAAGAACGACTAAACTTTGCTAGAAAAAAAGAGTAAAAGTCACTTTCACCCCATCCTTTTGCACGAAGCTAAAAGATGGGGGTTATTCCTTATTAATGATGTGGCTTTGTTATCCACCTCATCTGAATAAAATATAGAGCGGCATCAAAATTTAACTGATTTCAAAACGTAGTTAGTTTGGGGGGGGGGGGGGTGGGTGTAAGA
>JAVDBV010054391.1:18866-35779 GCA_032619315.1 Piper longum
GGGGGGTGTAAGAGATACTTTTTTAAACGTAGGGGTGCGAGGGATACTTTGTGCAAGAGTGGGGGCTTTAAGTGATCTTTTGGTGCTATTACTCTGGTTGTCATATTTTTTTTTGATAAAATAAAATTTTATTTAAAGAACTTCCAAAGGAACAAAAAAATACAAAGGGGAAAAGGGCTCCAAATAGTCATCGTAGAGTTACATCCAAAAGTTTATAAGGAAATAACAATGATCAATAATTTTCTGTTTGTAGTTTAGGACTTTCGAGGCAAGCTATACTTGAGAAATAATGGTGTAGCTAATGAACCACGGTGCATTTTGAGATCTTCAAATATTATTTTATTTTGTTCTCACCAAATAGAAGAGACGTAAGTGGCAAAAAGGGTTTTAAAAGGAGACTTGCATTCTTGTTTTGCAAACAAAAGGTAAAAAACCAATTTATCTCTTCATCGAAGGAGTTGATTTGATGGAGCATGTAAAATTTTTGAAAGACCAGCTTTCAAACTTGTTTACTATAAGACCACTCGAAGAATAAATGGTCTTTAGCTTCTAAGCAAGCTTTGCAAAGAGAGCATTTGTTAGAGAGATGAAGCCCTTTCTTTTGAAGATTGTCTTGAGTTAAGATCCCATTTGACATGACTAACCAAACAATGAACACATGCCGCTTTGTTCAATATTTAGACCAAACAAGAATGCGACGTAACACTATTGGAGAAGGAAGTCTACCCTATGCTATCATCCGTAGGAAATAAGAAAAGAGTATTCTCATTTAAAAGGTTTAGAGATTCTTTTGTGCTCATAGTGTAGGTGAGAGCCTAAGAACTATGAATGATGGATTGAGATATAGTGTAAGAGGTTCTTTCCCCTAAAATTTGCTATTGTTCGTTGTCCGAGTCTTTTGTTGAAGGCGCAATAATTAAGCCAAGGGTTAAGCCAAATGAACGTGTTCATGTCATTACCAATTTTGTAAAAACAACTATGGACTATTTTTTCTCTTAAGGAAATAATGTTGTTCTATGCGTGAGACCCATAATTTGTGCGCACATTCTATATAGATTCACCTTGTAAATAAACTCCATGAATCCACTTCACCCACAAACTTTTTATTTATTAACACTTGCCAAAACAACTTTGGTAGTCAACTTTGTTAACCTCATAAATATCTCGGATACTAAAACCGCCTTTTGATAAGGGCTTGCAAATCTGCTTTTAGCTAACATTGTGGAAACCCCTGACATTAATGTTCCCTTTCGACGAGAACTATGAGAACAATATATTAATGAGCTTTAGGACACGCTTTGGAAGTGTGAAGTGAAGGTCCAATAGTGAGACATGTCATTAATGATGGATTTTAAAAGTCGGAGGTGGCCTGCATAAGATAGTAGATATAATTTCTATCCTTGGATCTTAGTTCTGATCTTATCAATGAGAGGAATACACATGGAATAAGAAAACTTCTTTGAATTAAGAGGCAGACCTAAATAACGAATAGGGAGCATTCCAATGTAATAGCCAAACAAAGATCATATACCTTTCCACAAGAACGATGAGAACAATATATTAATGAGCTTTAGAACACACTTTGGAAGTGTGAAGGTGGAGGTCCAATAGTGAGACATGTCATTGATGACAGATTTTAAAAGTCGGAGGTGGCCTGCATAAGATAGTAGATATGATTTCCAACCTTGGATCTTAGTTCGGATCTTATTAATGAGAGGAATACACATGGACAAAGAAAACTTCTTTGAATTATGAGGCAGACCTAAATAATGAATAGGGAGCATTCCAATGTGATAGCCAAACAAAGATCTTCTTTATGAGCGCAAGCATGGGAGAAGAATATGATACTTTTCGTAATATTTTCTTTTGACCCTGAGAAGGTACTAAAGTCATGATGACATGCCAAGAGAGGTGAGTCTTCGGAGAAAATCAAGGAATCATCGGCAAATATTAAGTGAGGGACATTGGGAACATTCCTTATCTTTGGAGGTATGATTAGGCCTTTTGAAACTTTTTTTTTAAGTATAATTGAAAGCACTTCCATACAAAGAATGAAGAGGGGCAGCGAAAGGGGACACACTTGTCAAAAATCCCACCGAATTTTTTCAAAGACCTTTTTCAAATTAACTTTGATACAAAATCTTTTTAGCACCCTTGAGTTGTGGAAATTCCTCATTAGTTTGTGGACCAATAAGATATTTTCATTTATCAATTTATCATTCAAGAGTGCTAATTGATTTAAGTCCAAAAGGGCAGACTAAAAGCAAGCCGAGAAGTCATAATTTTGGAGTTGTATTTATAGACAAAATTGCAAAGAGAAATAGGCTTGAAGTGCTTAAAAGATTTAACATTTGGTGTTTTTGGAATGAGGGAAAGGAAGCAGTGATTTAGTGCCCAGAGTAGTTTATTTTATTCAAAAAATGCTTGATGGTCAATATAAGGTTTTTACCAACAAAATCCCAAAAGAAAACAAAAAAATCTTTGATGAAATTGTCTGGGTTAGGAGCTTTATTATTTGGAACGCTCAAGATAATAACTTAATTTCCTCATTGCTTACGACATGAGTCAACTTGCCCTGAAAGGAATAGATGAAGGAAGATTAGAAGATGAAAGGGTAAATAAATCTTCGAAGAACCTCTTGGCTTCAAACCCAACGACATGAGGGTCGAAAGTCTATTCCCATGTGTATCCATAATCTATGAATATGATTTCTTAGGATGTGAGAGGCAACTGTGGGGTGGAAGATTTGAGAATTTCTATCCACTTATCTTAGGTAATTACTCTAGATTTTTGTCTATAATGTTTCCTTGAATCAAATTGAGATGGGCTAATTTTTCATTTTCAATCAATGAAGTATTTGTTGGATCCATAGAGAGCACTTGTTGGGCATCTTGGTGGAACAATTGAGCGTTATTCAATCTCACATTAACTTTGCCAAAAAACTCAAGTCTAAGTTTTTAAAGTCGCTTTAACATCTTAGAGTTTTTTTAAAGAGAATGAATTAAGGATATCCAACAATGTGGGCGGATCATGCATGTTGTACGATAGCCTTGATTGAGTCATCTTTAAGCCACATAGTAAAGAAGTGGAATGGTTTTGAACCAAAGGGCGGTCTTTGAGCTTAAAGAGAATATGAGAATGATTGGAGGATCCAGGAAGGCGTCAACTGATACACCCGTTGTGAAATTTCATCATCCGAAGATCATTGCAAAGGCTTCTGTCAAGTTTCTTGTAAACAATAGTGTCATCAATATGCTTATTACTTTGCGTAAAATTAGAATTGCAATGAATATCAACGAGATTCGCTGAAAAGATGAAATTATTAAATTATTCAAGATACCAATGGGGAACATCAACACCACCTTGGCACTCGTTAGTATTTCTAATATAGTTGAAGTCGCTCATGAGGATCCAAGTAAATAGAGAGTTTGACACATGAAAGACTTTGCCATAACTCTTGTCTCTATTAGTATGAGTTTGAAGCATAGACCATGGCGAAGTAAAAATTAAAGTCATCCCAAAGGTTCAACACTCGACAGTGTGTAAATTGATCACTCTCTTGTAGTTGAGACTTTAAAAATTGCAGGGTTCCAAAAAATTAGAATGTGACGGGAGGGTTCTGAAGAATAATTATGCTCAATTTGCCATCTTTTAATAAAACTTCTTTGGGGCTTATGAAATTTTGTCTTTAATTTTTGTCTCATATAAACCAAAGAGGGCCATATTTACTTGAGTGTCATATTGTGGGTTTGGATGGACACTCTAAACTAGAGCAACTGGGTGGCCAGCCAGAGTAGGTGCTAATAGAGGTACCTATTTGCCTTTATTTTGCTCACTGTTTGAAGTGTAAGAGTTGATAGACGGAAGTATGCAATGAAGGGAGATTATTTTGAGGAACATTTGAAATATGAACAACTTGACATTCTTGTCATGTGGGGCAATACGAGTCTGCATCAAAACCGTTACATTTGGAGCAAATCTTAGACTTCTATTCATAATCTATCTTTTGGTTGAAAGATGAGTCATCATTTCTCATTATCATAGTGAATGTAGGAAATGTGAAAGTATAATCAATTTCTACGTATACTCCGGCAAAAGCAAGTTGAGTTACATTCACGGTTAATCTATATCAGCAAATAACGGGATCTTTACAGTACTAGCCAACATTGATAAACTTTCATCTCCAAAATATTAAATTGGAAGCTCAGGAAATTTGATCAATACTAGAACTGACTTGGTTGAGTACCCGGATGCCAGTTTCGAAGAATAAAGGGTCAGCCCCCTACAATCCATGATGAGTGAAGATAATTCTCACAATCCTCGTAAGAATAGAACTTGAATAAGAAGAAATCGTCGACTAGAAATTGTATTTCAAAGGTTCTAGAGAGCTTCCATAACTTTTTTAACATGGTTTGGAACCCCACAAAATAAGGCCTTTGCCCATCACATAGCCAATAAGAGTTTTTTTTTATCGCTCGCTCTATTTGTCAAGTATGGTTTTGGGAATAACAATGTTTATTTTCCCTCTCAAATCAGCATGAAAGTTTAGAGAAGAGCAAGATGGGTGTTGATGGGAGAAAAAGTTTGCCCATGAACATTTATTTTGTGGAAAAACCAAGAAGATGAACTTTGGAGTAGATTTAAAAATGCCTAAAATTTATGGAAAGAGCCATTTGAAGACTGGATGGAGCGACCGGGAGGGATGGGTTGAGCAAGCTGGGAAGAGTTGGGCGAGAAAGCAGGGGTACTCATGAAGGTTACTATGTTTACTAGTTGTCACTTTTCATCATTATCATCTTCATTGTTGCCCACGATCCTAAATGATTGAAATCAATGGTGGAACATAGTCCTTAATGCTACTTGATCTTAGCTTCAATGCCATTCCACATAGTTTCTACCTTCGTCCTTGTTGCTTTACAGAAGTGTGAAGCATATCTCTTGACAAACTGCCCATGGGGATCTTCTTTGCACGTCCAAAGCATTGTGAACTATTTCCACAAATTTCATGTTTATTTGATGTGCTCCACTCTATTAGAAGACCTTTGCGCACATGGCCCTCTATATTTTTGCCACACATCATCTCAACATTCTCATTTTCATCACCCGATATGTTTATGTATGTTTGTATGTGTGTGTATATGTTTATGTATAAAGAAGGATATATGATTTAGGGTGTCACGGTGGGAAGTCACTGTTAGAGTAGATACATGAAGAAGAAGAATACATTTCAAGCAGGAAAGTAGAGGTCGTCCTGTTATATTTCAACTAGGAAAGGAAAATATATAGTAAGGCTTAACCAAGCGCTATATTTAATAATGTTCACTTCACTGTGTAGCTATGTACTCATCTTTTTGTTCAGTTGGAAGAAATTATATTTGTGAGAGTAGACTTGTCAGGTTTTATTTTGTAACTGATGATATTTAAAATCTTTCGATATTTGGTGGAGGGTCCTTCATTAGTAAATAACATATTTTAGTGTTATACCTGCTGATACCTTATGGGCCATGATAAACTTTTGAATGGTCTGCTGCTAACTTGATTTAATTCTCTGACACCTATTTTCTATTCCTAGATATGTCTTCTGATACCTTATGGACCATTATAACCGTTTGAAAGCTTCTGACTTGATTTGGTTCTCTGAATACCTATTTTCTTTTCTTAGATATGTTCTTTGTTAATCAGGTTGCTTTTTCTACATTGGAGTGCTTCTAATAAGCACTTGTTTGTCAAACTTGATTCCTAGTTTTTCTACTTTTGTATCCGTTCAATGGTTTATGTTTGTTTATCATGGAATTCTAATCTTATTAAATGTAAATACTATTATGTCCTGCATTTTTTGAAGGTGCGCTCATATGAAGATCAGTGGACAGAAGAAGAATTTGAAAAGCTGTGTCAAGTTGATAGCCCTGAAGATTCTGGGCCAAAAGAGCTGGTTAAGGAATTGTTAGCTGATGAAGGTGCTTTGTCGATTCCTGGAAACTCAAGCGAGCCCGCACTTACTATTATGAAGATGCCAGTTTTGGCTGTCGACCAGACAACTTCATCCAAAGATCTAGTAGTACCTGTGAGCGAGCCTCAATTACCATTGAAAGAGCCGCTTCTGGTAAAAGATGTTCTTGTTACAAAAAAAGAGGCATCACCTATCCAGAATGAGAAAGCAGGGCCAGTTAAGCGTCGACGCGGCAGGCCTAAAAGGGAGAAGGCAGACCTTTCGCTTCCACAATCTTCTAATGTTTCTTCTGGGGCATCTCAGGTTGCAACACAAGAAGCACCTGGATTTCAAAAAGAAAAGATTGTGAAGTTGGATACTTCATTTGCCTCGGAGCAGTCTGTACAGGTTAAAGACCTACAATCTGGTGACGTACATGCTGTGGTTACCACTGAAGCAGCTCCTTCTGCTTCCGTTGCAGTTCCTATTCCTGTCGCAACCTTACAAGCCAAAATACCAAACAGTAAAAGTCTTAAAGGTCCCATTGATAAACCTGCTCGAAAACCAAGAAGGAAACAGCAAACTGCTTCCCCGATTGGAGTTCCTATTAGTCTGGTGACTGGGCTGCCCAATGAACTTGGTATTAGCCCTCACTATCCTCATGCATTTGCTATTTCACAAGATGGTCGGATGCTAATTGCACCAGTTGGAGCTTTAAGCTCAGCAGGATTTACTTTTGAACTTAATCCTATTGCTGGTCTCCAAAATGTGGTTGATGTTGTTCCTGTGCCAACAGCAGGCCCTCTTCTCGCTCAAGATAAACAAAAAAAGGTCCAAACTCGAAGAAGAAAAGATGCAAGCAAAGCAGTTGGAGTATCTCAGTTGGGTGTTTCCACTTCTGCATCCACATCCTGCTCAGTTAAGGGTTTAGAACCTTCCATTGCTCAAGAAAAACAGAAAGCTGTCGTCCAGTCCCAAGACAAGAAGATGGAAATGCCATCTTGTATAGTTGATAAAGATGCTGTCACTTTACCTAAAGCTGGTTCAAGTGTTTTGGTTGCGGAATCTACATATTCACCAGGTATAGATTGCCCATCATCTGACCATAAAATGGTTGTTGCTGTGCAAGTTGAGCAATCTGCAATATCTGCTGTTGAACATTGTGTGGTGGAAAATCTTTTGGACAGTAAAGACTCTGAAAGAAAGACAAGCCACGAGTTTGATAATTCTTCTTCTCATGAGAAAGAAAATAGCTCAAAAACTAGTCCTTGTTTAGACACCATGAAGGCTGAAATGCCTAATTCCGTCTCTGGTAATGTGACCTACCAGATAGAACTTCGTTCTCGTAGAGCAGAAAGTTCTGTGGGAAAAAATATGAAGGAAAATACTTTGAATTCAAGTTCCCAAGATGTTTCGCCTGTTCCTCATTCTGCACCAAGACGTGGAGGTGCTGGTAGAAGTAAAAACACTACATCGCCCACAGTCAAACCAACTCGAAAAAGGAAAAATTTGGTAACCCCATCCCCTGGTACAGATGAGAATAAGTTGGAGAAAATTATGGAGTCGACAAATGTGGCAGAAATCAATGCTGGAGAAAATGAAGCAAATGATCAAGCAAACAATATTACTTGTCAAAAGGTTAATGGCTCTGGAAAGATATTCCCCCAGGTTGAGACTATGTCTCTCCAGGAGCCGGTCCTTAATGCAGAGAGAGAGAATCTTCAATGTAAAAATGACTCGGATGTCTCCAAAGTGGTGGAAAATGCCTCTTCAATGAACATAAATGCTAATCTGCCAGATTCTACTAGCAATGTGAGACCTCTCAAAAATGACAAAGCTGGGGTTGAGGATTTAAGATCTCTAAATGAGGAATTGACTGCATCAAAGCCCGATCTATCCCAACACATGCAGGATTTATCTGACAGGATCGCTTCTAAAGAAATAGCAGAATTGGCGAGTGTTTCTGTTGTGAATAAGTCTGTTGTACCCTCTTCATCGACAATGGCTACAATGGAGGATCGAACAGAGTCTGATTTGCAGTTTAGCTTGATAGCTGTATCTTCTGTATCTGCATCTGTTTCGGTGGTAATTGCAAAGCATGCGAAGGAGATTGAGGTTGACAACACTAGATTTTGTGAAACTATTGAGAGTGTGTCAGGGCAGCAATGTAATGAGATGTCTTCTTTAGAGAGTGACAGAGTATCATCGCATTTTGCATCTATTATTTCAGTGGGGAAGAATCCTTATGAACTTTCAACTGCTGAAGTTGGTAAATTAGAGGCTATTAGCAAAACTGATGAGGCTATGGCTGATATAATCCATCAATCTGTTTCTGATTTTGTAGTAGCGGATAAAGGGTCATCTCATATGGTTTCCTGTAAATCAGTTGAAACAGAAGTACATTCGCAAGTTTCTGGGATCCCTAATACATCATGTTCTTCAGAAATCAACTTTGAAAATCCACTTCTAGATAACTGTGTAGAGGCTAATGTTCTTGATATGTCCACTGTAATAGTAGATACTCCGGTGAAAGCTTTCCCTACTTGCAAGAGAACCTTGACTGATAATGTAGCTGGCACATATTCTTCCAGTCTTCCTGTGATTCAATTTTCAATTGAAGAAGAAGTCAGATATAGTAATGAGAGTGATGTGATGAAAGATTGTACCCATGGTACTGCAGTTGATGCTTTGGCTGAGAGACAAATACCAGCAACAATTCCTGGAACTGAGCATAAGCCAGGTGTGATTCGATTTACTTACATCAATGATGATTATAATGACACTTAATTGAAGAATCTGACACTTAAAATTGTAGAATTTGTCATCATATATATCCTTGCTATGGTAATAATTAGATCAAGGGGAAAATTGTATGTGGAAAGATAAATAATATTTGCAGTTATTATAATTAAGTGATCTTTTATTATTTGATGTTTTGTGATTTGATTTGGATAACTAGTGATTGTTGAAGTTGGGATTTAGCTATTGAATTTAAAATTAATCAATATGAATGACCTTAATTATTTAAATATCCTAGTGCCCTGATAAGATGACAACTAAGATTCCCAAGACTGTAGCAACGTAAAGGCAGCTCAAAGTTACTTGAAGGTGGTGGTGTTATAAGTTTGTATAAGGATTTGATGGGTTCGTAATTTTAGGTTTGAAAACCTTCACTGAGCTCTTGAAAAAAAAAATGTTCCTCTGGAATTTTTTCAATTTTCTAAGGCTAATGATGTTTCCTATGAAGATTCTTTGATAATCCTAGAGATTTGAAATGGTTATTTTCACTACATGCTATAGAAAAGTAATTCTAATTTTTAATAGATACCAAAAATACTAGGATTGTCAATATTCTCACTAGAAAACATCAGTTGCCATTTTCAAATGAGGGGACATTTTTTTTTTTTACTCTTTCCTAGTTTAAGTTGTAAACAAGACGGATCTTGTTACACTATTGTGCTTTTATGAGTAATTCCATGCTGATATTCCCTTATATTATTCATTTTAAGTGTTTTTTCCTTACTGTTTGTGCTTTATTCATGAGTGAATCAGTGTATGCTGAATCTTGTTTGCTCATCTCCATATGTCATGGATTTTGTGTATGCATCTTCAGCTAATTTGATCTGAATACATTTTGTTTAATAATGTTCCATTTTAATGTTTGTGTTTTTTTTAAAAAAAAATTAAGTGAAATGTTATTAATTAGGGGAAGAAGTGGGCCAAGGCACTATCCTGCCACAACAGATTTTGGGTCATGGTTGGGTCACGGTATACAATATACAATAAGTCCTCTTTTTATTGGCAGATCCCATTTAGATACGTGGAATTGTTGGCTCCCCAAGTTTAGGAAATCTTCAACAAAGAACTTTATTGACACTGCAGTTTATAAGTCGTTGGGCTCTTTATGAGGTATTTGTGTGGTGAATTTATGTACAAAATGATGTCGGAGTAGCTAGCGAACAATAGAGGAGCCGAGGCAAATGTTAGAGTTTCGACAGGGAGAGATTTCTTCTTGTTAGTGGACCATAAGCAATTAGCCTAATAGCCTCAAGTGGTGATTAATGCTAGGCAAACTTCCTTCTTGCCCAAATTGTGGACCTTGGACAGGCCTTTCTGCCTGATTCATCCACTAGTTAAAAAATAAAACTTACCCTATAGCCCGTGGACTGAATTAATTGGGCTTTGAGTGTAGTTTCATTAAGAAGAGAAGTCGAAAATTAATACGGCATAAGATCTGCTCTAATTGAATTGGCTTTATATTGGAGTGCAATATGAGGCTCATTGGATGCCCTGCCTTGGTGTTAAGTTTGCATTTAACTTGCTATAAAATGTTATTAAATCGCTTTTATGTGCCATATATTGATTTTCATGGGATTAGTATATAACCGTGGATCTTGTACTCTTACTAAGTGTGTCCCCTTAATATCAATCCCACTCATCTTGTAGGTAATTTGTTGGGGTAGTCTGCAACTTATCGTTTTTTTTTTTTTTTTACAAAGTTATGGATCGTTGCTTGATAATGTTCATAGACTTTTGCAGTACTATATGATAACCAGATATTCATATATTTTGTGGCTGTGATGTAGTTTATTTGGTTATATATTTGAGACATGTAGTAGGAAATTGCAACAAGTATAGGATAATGTCATGATGTTTACCACTTGACTATAAGTAAGCATGATCATGGCATGATACCTCATTTTCTTGATTATAAATAAGCATGACCCTGGCATGATATCTTCCTTTTTGAAGACAAGTGATGGCATCCTTCCACTCATTGCAAAAAAAATGCTCATTGTATCATGCCGTAGAAATTGTGGTCAATTCAAAACACGGTGGTGTATAGCTGGGCTCTTAACATGCTTTTCTGATACAGATGGTGAAAATTTGGTGAAGATCACTGGAACGGCAGTCAAAGAATTAGGCAGCAATAAAGGTCTCAACGATGAGCAAATGGAACATGATACTAATTGCAAGTTTTTAAAGGTTCACACACGGGTGGAGGTCAACACGTTCATTGAGAATTCATCTGATGATCATGTTGTACAAGATGCGTCATGTTTGGCTTCTCATTCTCAGAAAGCCCATTCTCCAGAGAACTTTGTGGACCCAGATGCTCAAGCAGGCTTTTGTGAGGAAGATGGTGCAGTTGAAGATACTTGTGCTCGACATACACCAACTGAAGACTTTGGCAAGACTCTGACAGTTAGCCAAAAGTTTACAGTTGCAGGCAATGACTCCCACATAGAGGAGATGAGCGCATTTGTCAGAGGGGTATCTGACTGCTGTATGGCTCCTGATTCTCAGAAAGCCAGTTCTTTGGAGCACCCTTTGGAGCGAGAAGCTCAAGCAGGATTTTGTGGGGAAGATAGTGCAGTTGAACATACTAAATCTTTAGATGCCCCAATTGAAAACCCAGGCAATATTGAGGGAACTAGAGGTGGCTTCCAGTTAGAGGTGGTGAACATGTTTGTTGATGATGGTACACCTGACGACCCTGTTGTACAAGTCAGTTCTTTGGAATATACTGTGGAGAGAGAAATTGAACCTACACCTAGAGGGGAAGCTGCTATGGATGGAGATATTAGAGCTCCGGGTTTTCCACTTGAAAAGCTGGGCAAAAATGAGATGACTAATGAAGTGGCTGCAATTGCTGCAAGTGACTCCCAAGAAGATACATCTGATAATCATCTTGTACAAAAGCCATCACCTATGACTCCTGATTCTCCAAGAGCCAATTCTTTGGGGTGTGTGCCAGAAGCTCAAGCAGGTTCATGTGGGGAACATAGTGCCATTCAAGATACTAGAGCTCAAGTTGCCCTGGTTGAAAATCTTGGCAAGTTAGAGAGAGTAAATGTAGTGATTACAACTGCTGGGAATAACTCACAGGTAGAGGTGATGAATGCAGATGAGTCTGCTGTACAAGAGGCCTTATCTATGACTTCTGATTCTTTGAAAGGCAATTCAATGGAGTCTTTGGAGGTAGAAGGTCAAGCAGGTCCTTGTTTGAAAAATACTTCAGATGAAGATACTAGGGCACAAGATACTTCAGATGAAGGTGTTGGCAAGATGGAGACAGCAAGTGAAGTGGTAGCGATTGTTGGGGATGACTCCCAGGTGGAGGTGGTGGGTGCAGATGAGCCTCTTCTACAAGGGCCATTATCTATGGCATTTGATTCTCAAAAAGATAGTTCATTTGAATGTGCTTTGGAGCCTGAAGCTCAAGTAGACTCCAGAGCTGGAGATGCCCCAATTGAAAACCTAGGCAAGATGGACACAGCAGATGAAGTGATTACAACTACTGGGGATAATTCCCAGGTAGTAGAGGTGATGGATATAGATGAACCTGTTGCAAAGGACGTATTGTATCTGGCCCTTGATTCTATGAAAACAAATTCTAGGGGACATTCTTTGGAAGCTCAAACAGAGTCTTGTGAGAAAGATAATTTGGTTGAAGATACTAGAGCTCAAGATACCCCAATTGAAAACCTTGGCAACATGGAGACGATTAATGAAGTGATCACAACTTTTGGGGAGAACTCCCAGGTAGAGGTGATGGGGGCAGGCGAACCTGTCGTACAAGAGGCATTACCTATGGCGTTTGAATCTTTACAAACCAATCCAATCAATTGTTCTTTGGGGGCAGAAACTCAAGCAGATTCTTGCATGAAAGATATTTCACATGCAGCTGTTAGAACTGAAGAAGTCCTAGTTGAAAACATTGGCAAGATGGGCACGGTGGGTGTAGTAAATACAACTGTTGGGGACAACTCCCAAGTAGAGGTAATGGGTGCAGATGAGTCATTTGTACGAGAGGCATCACCTACAGCTTTTGATTCTTCAAAAGCCAATCCAATTGATTATTTGTTGGAGGCAGAAGCTCCAGCAGTTTCTTGCAAGATAGATATTTCGGATGCAAATGCTAGAACTGAAGATGCCCCAGTTGATAATATTTGCAAGATAGAAATGGTGGATGAAGTGATTACAACTGTTGGGGACAACACTCAGGTAGAGGTGATCAGTGTAGATGAGCCTGTGTTTCAACATGCATCACCTATAGCTTTTGATTATTCAAAAGACAATTCAATCGATTGTTCTTTGGAGGCAGAAGCTGAAACAGATTCCTGCGAGAAAGATATTTTGGATGAAGATACTAGAGCACGAGATGGCTCAATTGAAAACCTTGACAAGATGGACACGTTGAATGAATTGATTCGAACTGTTGGGGACAACTCCCAGGTAGAGGTGATTGGTGCAGATGAGCCTGTTGTACAAGAGGTGTCACCTATAGCCTTTGATTCTTCAAAAGCCAGTCCAATCAATTGTTCTTTGGAGGCAGAAGCTGAAGCAGAACCTTGGGAGAAAGATATGTCAGATGCAGATACTAGAGCTCGAGATGCCACAATTGAAAACCTTGGCAAGATGGACACGTTGAATGAAGTGATTAGAACTGTTGGGGACAACTCCCAGGTAGAGGAGATTGGTGCAGATGAGCCTGTTGTACAAGAGGCGTCACCTATAGCTTTTGATTCTTCAAAAGCCAATCCAATCAATTGTTCTTTGGAGGTGGAAGCTGAAGCAGAATCTTGCGAGAAAGATATGTCAGATGCAGATACTAGAGCTCAAGATGCCCCAATTGAAAACCTTGTCAAGATGGACGCATTGAATGAAGTGATTAGAACTGTTGGGTGCAATTCCCAGGTAGAAGTGATTGGTGCGGATGAGCCAGCTGTACAAGAGGTGTCCTCACCTATAGCTTTTGATTCTTCAAAAGCCAATCCAATCGATTCTTTGGAGGCAGAAGCTGACGCAGAATCTTGCGAGAAAGATATGTCAGATGCAGATACTAGAGCACGAGATGGCACAATTGAAAACCTTGGCAAGATGGACACGTTGAATGAAGTGATTAGAACTGTTGGGGACAACTCCCAGGTAGAGGAGATTGGTGCAGATGAGCCTGTTGTACAAGAGGCGTCACCGATAGCCTTTGATTCTTCAAAAGCCAATCCAATCGATTGTCCTTGGGTGGCAGAAACTGAAGCAGAATCTTGCGAGAAAGATATGTCAGATGCAGATACGAGAGCTCGAGATACCCCAATTGAAAACCATAGCAAGATGGAGACGGTGTATGAAGTGTTTACAACTGTTGGGGACAGCTCTGAGGTAGAGGTGATGGGTGCAGATGAGCCTGTTGTACAAGGGACAGCATCTATGGCTTTTGATTCTTCAAAAGCCCATTCAATAGATTGTTCTTTGGAGGCAGAAGCACAAGTAGATTCTTGCAAGAAAGATAATTCAGATGAAGACAACAAAGCTCGAGATACACCAATTGAAGACCTTGGCAAGATGGAGATGGTGAATGAAGTGATTACAACTGTTGGAGACAGCTCCGAGGTAGCGGTGATTGGTGCAGATGAGCCTGTTGTGCAAGAGGCGTCACCCATAGCTTTTGATTCTTCAAAAGAAAATCCAATCGATTGTTCTTGGGAGGCAGAAGCTGAAGCAGAATCTTGCGAGAAAGATATGTCAGATGCAGATACGAGAGCTCAATATATACCAATTGAAAACCTTAGCAAGATGGAGACGGTGAATGAAGTGTTTACAACTGTAGGGGACAGCTTTGAGTTAGAGGTGATCGGTGCAGATGAGCCTGTTGTACAAGAGGCATCACCTATACCTTTTGATTCTTCAAAAGCCCATTCAATAGATTGTTCTCTGGAGGTAGAAGCTCAAGTAGATTCTTGCAAGAGAGATAATTCGGATGAAGATACTAAAACTCGAGATACCCCAATTGAAAACCTTGGCAAGATGGAGATGGTGAATGAAGTGATTACAACTGTTGGAGACAGCTCCGAGGTAGAGGTGATTGGTGCAGATGAGCCTGTTGTACAAGAGGCATCACCGATAGCCTTTGATTCTTCAAAAGCCCATTCAATAGCTTGTCCTCTGGGGGCAGAAGCTCAAGTAGATTCTTGCGAGAAAGATAATTCGGATGAAGATACTAAAGCTCGAGATACCCCAATTGAAAAT
Source organism: Piper longum (assembly GCA_032619315.1). Classification (NCBI taxonomy): domain Eukaryota; kingdom Viridiplantae; phylum Streptophyta; class Magnoliopsida; order Piperales; family Piperaceae; genus Piper; species Piper longum. Next base: position 33,826 of record JAVDBV010054391.1, read on the forward strand.
CTTGGCAAGATGGAGATAGTGAATGAAGCGATTACAAATGTTGGAGACAGCTCCGAGGTAGAGGTGATTGGTGCAGATGAGCCTGTTGTACAAGAGGCGTCACCCATAGCTGTTGATTCTTCAAAAGCGAATCCAATCGATTGTTCTTGGGAGGCAGAAGCTGAAGCAGAATCTTGCGAGAAAGATGTGTCAGATGCAGATACGAGAGCTCGAGATACCCCAATTGAAAACCTTAGCAAGATGGAGACGGTGAATGAAGAGTTTACAACTGTTGGGGACAGCTCTGAGGTAGAGGTGATGGGTGCAGATGAGCCTGTTGTACAAGAGGCATCACCTTTGGCTTTTGATTCTTCAAAAGCTCATTCAACAGATTGTTGTCTGGAGGCAGAAGCTCAAGTAGATTCTTGCGGGAAAGATAATTTGGATGAAGATACTAAAGCTCGAGCTACCCCAATTGACAACCTTGGCGATAAGGAGAAGGTGAATTAAGTGATTGCAACTGTTGGGGACAATTGCAGGGTAGAGGCATCACATGACTTTTGATTCTTCAAAAGCCAATTAAATTGATTGTACTTTGGAGACAGAAACTGATGCAGATTGTAAGTTACTTCGGATGCAGATGCTAGCGTTGGAGATGTCTCGGTTGAAAACCTTGGCAAGGTGGAGACTGTTGGGGGCAACTCCCAGGAAGATGTGGTGGGTGCAGGTAAGGCAGCATCTATGGCTTCTGATACTTTGAAAGAGCAAGCGGAAATGCAGAATGCTCATGACGTCTGTTTCATACAGCAATATGAATTCTAACTGTAGATGTTTTGCTGCAGTAGCCTATATTGGATAAATCCCTACTGAAACAAAATGGCGGATTATCTGTTTCTTTTGTAGAATCTTATTCTATTTATGTATGGTCATATGCTATATTGCTGTATCGAGATTGCACATTTTTGTAAATATGAAATCAAATATCCAAAAGCTTATCTGTTGCGACAGGTTATTACTATAAAAATAATCGTACTAATTATCCTGTATGAATCCATTTTCACAGGGAAATAAAACTAGCGAGGTTATTCGTCTTTGATATATTGCGTGCACTCTTGCTTCGCAAATTGTATGTTGCAATGGTCTTCCTGCGTTTTTAGAAAACATCACAATCCGGTTACTATTCCACCCTATAATTGCCAAATATACTTTCCGATTCGATCTGTTTTATTTGTTTGTAGAGTTATTTACTCGACATTTCTAGAATACCTCTAAAAGAAGAATAAGATTATTGTAAGCATGATCTTGTGACAAATATAAAGCCTAATTGTTTGAATGAAAATAGATCTTTATATGAGCAAGGCTTCTATTTCCTGCAATTTAGCAAGTCTAGCACGTAGATAAATGTAAAAATAAATAATTAAGGTACTTAAATAAAATTTTAAATCAATTTAATGTCTTTGACCCTTTCGCCTTATCAAAAAAAATATAATAAAATTAATTTTAAAATATCTTTAAACTAGTATATTTTAAAAATATATCATATTGATTGATGTCAAAAAAATTAAAATTTATGAACTTACTTTACTTTTCATACATATAAATCTCATTATGCAACCCTTTCATTAAGAAAAACTAAAAAGAAAATTGGCATATATCAACCTTATATATATTTTTTAATACAGCTTCTTCCTCAAATTCTCATACAAGCTGCACTCGAAACACGTCAATGCCTACATATTTAGAATGACCTTGAGATATGAAATACTTATCTTTAAGGTTATCTAATGGTCAAAAGGTGTACAAGTTGACAACCTATATTATTGTATTATGTGAACTTACACCACAACCGTTAATTTTTATTTAAACATAAAATTAAAGAATTATGGGTAGTAATTACAAGTAGTTCCATAAATAAATATATAATAAAAAATAGTTTACACCCATTTTTGTGTATTACTATATATATATATATATA
>JAVDBV010054416.1:0-21512 GCA_032619315.1 Piper longum
GGGGGGAGGCGGGGCTGGTCTGGGAGGAGGGGGCGCGGCAGCAGCGGCGGTGATAGCGGTGACAGTGACGGCGGCAACGATGGTGGATGGGGAGGGGAGTGAGGGAGAGAAATAAAGCGGTGGCATTTTTATAATTAAAATTTGACTTGTATTTTACTCGAGTAAAAAAATAATAACTAATTTAAAATAATTTAAAAATCCAAAAAATATAAAAAAATATTATAAATTATAATATACATAATAATATCAAAATAATATCAATATCTAATTTTTATATATTTATTTATGAATTATCAAATTATTATATATGACCGATTTGGATTGATTCAAAAAGATTCAATTGAACCGATTCCTGTCCGATTTAGATTGATTCCGATTTCGATTCCGATTCCATAAAAAACCGATTTTGATTCCAATTCCAATTTATACAACTATGATTTATGGACACAAATACACTTTGTCAGCGTCTCCGCATTTGTATGCAAAATATTGGTCGCATCCTCGCTCACAAAATTTTTATTTTGTGAATAGAAGCCACCAAAAATTTTGCGGATATGGACGGCGTGAGCACAAATACGGGCATCATATGTTATTTATAAATAAGGGTACCCAAATCAATATGAGCTCTATATTAACATAAATTTAAGAATTCAAACTCAAAATTAAATAGAAATGGACGCCCTTTAAAAAATAAACTTAAACAATTTGTTCTAAATGAATTTTAACTTGCATTTTTTTTAAAAAATTTATGATAAGCCCAAAATATAAAGCGTCTCACCAAACATCTAAAATTTTTAACAAAAGTAGTAAATCAACAACTTATTCTCAATTTTGTAGATAATCAGACTATTAAAATAATAAAAAGTTAAAAAATAATTTTGAAAAAACATGACATGAATCTTGAGTTGAAGGCATCCCTTCTTTCTTACTATACACCTAAGATTTTCAATAAAAAAAATTAACATATTCACAATTTCATAGCAATCTCACTATTCAAAATGACAATCATTCAATATATGTTATAACATGAATGCACATTATTAATAGCTCTGAAAATAGTGTTAAAACGAGGATTATTTTAATTTTGAGTTTGGCATTGGTATTGTTGGGCCCCCAAAGGGGATTAGTAATAATCAAAGGACACTGAAGGAAGTGTCATGGGATTTTCTTAATTTAAAAGCTCACTGAAGGAATAAGATTTTTTCATTAACTTAAATACAAGTTATCGGTATCATCCATGACTGATGTGAGATAAATTCAATAATCTCTCTTCACATATTGGGCCGCCTCAAAATTATTATCATATCTTTCATTTATGGGACGGAACCCACCTATCATCACATAATAAACTCTTCTTAAATCACTAAAAGGAACCTATGAAATATAAATTCCTCTTAAATCACCAAGAAGAACCCATAAAAGATACTCCTAAATCACTAGGAGAAACTCATGAAGAATAATTTTACAATCGGTATAAGCAAATAGTAAAGCTTATCTAACTCTAATATCACTATTGGGTCATTTGGATTTCTAAAAGAGACCTATAATAATTAAAAGAAACTCGTAATTAAGTGCCATAAGTTTCTCTTAAATCAAAAGCACAACTTTCTTTTTAGTCTATATAAATTACTAATATTATCTACTGTCAATATAACATAAACTCAATAAGGATGAAGCGTTACGAAAATATTTATACTTTTAGCCAACGCTATTTTGGTGTCTGTAAAAGTGTGTGCGATCTCGGCCGTCAGTCCATATTTTATGTATAGATATAGACCCGAACACAGAGACTCGTCAGTAATTTTTGGACACCTCTGTAGATACAATGATGAAATAGAGGTGATCATAGCTCCGAGCACATGCAAAAGATTTAGTCATTTTAACATCTTTGAAAGTGCCCGGACGTTGGGAACCATGACATTCATGGACTGGGGACTTCCGTGTGTGATTCGATGTGTGGTAGTAATAGTAGGGTGTGAATTGCGAAAACTAGACATTTTTTAGATTAGTACTGAACCATGTGTATACGCCAATATATTATACGTAGTGTGACTAGATGTTCATCTATTTAATTTGAATTTAAATGTACTTAGGTTGTAAACGAGTCGAACTGAACTGAATAGGGGTGTGCTTGAGTTTGACTTGATATAAAACGAGCCAAGCCGGACTTTAATATAAACGAGCCAAACTTTAATACAAACGAGCTGAACCGAGTTTGTCTAAAATTTATAGTGTTTGGGTTTAGTTCAAGCCGAACTCCAGCTGAGTTCAAGCCCATCAAATGTTTATGTGCTCAATTTATAAAGGATTATTTTTTAAAAAAATATTATATAAATTCAATGTGATATTAATAATATTTACAAGCCGAGCCAAGTCGAACATTTTTTCGAGTTTGAACGTATCGAGTTCGAGTTTCGAGCCGAGTTGAGCCGAACACTCTTTTTCTTAACTCTATTCGTTATTCAACGAATTTATCCATTTCAAGCTAAATATTTTTTTTATCACAAAATTAATGGGTGTGAGCTGAGCTAAAAAATACTTGCGAGCAGGCTTGACTCGTTTACACCCCTAAATATACTTAAACTACTATTTGCTGTAATTAGCTCATTTGCTTATTCAATGAACTATTTTAGATATAAAATTGGTCATCTGTGAAATGTTTCACATGGTGCAACCAGCTCAATTTTTTAATTTATTTGCAATTGGGAAGTGTTCTACACCTTCACATAAAAATTATGACCAATTTAAAAACATGAAGTCTTAGTTGGGTCGAATCACCATCCTTTCTCCTAATCTTTTCAGGCGAGTGTTTTACCTTAATCTTGAAATGAAGAATAACCGCCTTCCTCATTTACCATATGAATGCTCAAAACTCATGGCAAGTTTGCCAAGCAAATTTATCCATCAAACCACTAGTAGAAAATTGTTCAATTATCACGGTTCTAACTGGGAGAATTGGTAATTTATCGTACCTAATGCCTGCTGTCACAGTAAATTAGATCAATTATTGCCACGGTAGATCGTGGCAAAATACTGTCACGGTATTTACGTTGGCAGTCACGTATATTATCGTAGGACCCATATTTATTATAGTCAAGGTTGCAATGGATTTTTGTCATGTTAAAAATTAAATGTGGTTGGCCGTGGCTTAAGTAGCTACTGTGACCATGGCAAACAGGTGACAATATTATTTTTATAATATTTTAAAATATTAATTTGCTTACAATTGATATCAATTTATTGACATAATAGAAGTATATATTTGTAATAAAGATTCATTTATAATAACATATTCATAGTGAACTAAATGGGATGGCTTCATTCAACATGTAGCCGCACAGATTTCGGGTTAATGCTGTAGCGATTATAGTGGCTATAAAATTCTTACATTGGCATGTCATTCTTTTGTTTATATTTTGCACCTTGATTATTCTTAAGCTTAGTTAGAGAGGAATACCAATGTTAGAAGGAAATTGACATCAGCTTCATTACTGGTTGCATTTCTTATTCGCATGTGAAATATTTCAAGGTAAGAAATTTTCGTGGTAACAAGGATAATGTTGTTGGCTAGAAGACAGTGTCAATAAGAATGGGTCCATTTGAAATTTCAATATTAAATGTTGCTCTGCATGATGCAAAGGAGAGACAAATTAACACATGCTTATTATATATTCGTTTTAAAAACAGTAACTAAAGGGATGGCTACCCCAAAATGGGTTTTTAGTCCCTGAAAAAAAAATCATAATTCTGGGACAAAACAATTTTGTTGATATACAATTTGCTGATAATACTGTCAAAACAAAATTTTTATTATGGCGAGCAGTGATTGCCACGGCATGCCGTAGCAAAATCTCATGGCAATAACAAATTTCCTAAAAAACTATCACATAGAAAAATAGGATGACAAGAATTGTCTTGGTATTGTTGTAGCAAACCTGCAGCAGTGACAAAACCGAATCAAGCATTTAAATTGATCAGTTTTGTCACGATTTTGTCGTCCGGAATGAAAATTTTGGTCCATCTGTAAACATGAAATTTATTGATGATATTGAAATAGAAGTTCATCTTCCTCCGAGAGCTCCGCTGACCACGTAACCATGCAAAATAATAAGTGGTAAGAGAACGGAAGGATGGATGAAATGGTTGGCTACACGGAGTGAAGCCCCTTTGAGCTGGGACTGGGAGGAGGATATGCATGGCCATGCTCAACCTGGAGTAGTTGTTGCCAACCTTGTGAGGGAATTTGAGTGAAAGGTGAAAGATTGGTGATAAGGAAATGGATCTTTTATACAGACAAGCCATAATTCACTGTTCTCATGAAGCTGCTTTTGTATGGAATACGTTGTTATTCCAAGGAAGAAGACGATAGTCCATGCAGATATTATCTGATCATTGATCTGTTTGTGTTATTAGATCTAAAATTATTGGTTTTTGCAATTTGTTCTTGTGTATTTAGTGTTGCAATATTGAACTTATTAGTTTTGTAGTCCTGTACACGTATGTATGATTAGTGTTCTTCGAGACTAATTTAGTACTCCTCTTTGGTAAAAATAGTGCATTTTGGATTGGAAGCATGTCTCTTGCATGATTCATGTTATGCAATAGCAACGCTCCATTCCTATTTATACTAAACTCATCATAATCTTCATTGCGATTCTTCTTTACCATGCAAAGTTTCATGAGCTTTTCATCGAGTCCGATTCATTAAGTATATAATATATCGTACTGGCTCAAGGAGCGACTGGCTAGCTATGGTTAGCCAGCCCAGCTCCATTGTATGGCTATTCTTTTAGTTAACATAGCCAGGGCCCACAAAGCCTGGGGCATTGAAGCCGCCGCCGCCTTCACCGTAGCCATAGCCGCTGCCCCTGGCGACACCATCAATGCCCATGTCGTAACCGCGTCCCAGCCCGCTACGACCGAAGCCGATTATGCCTGGGGCATTGAAGCTGCCACCGCCACTGCCTTGGCCAAAGCCATAGTCGCCGCCAGCCCTATTCCCACCAATACCTGTGTCGAAGCTGCCACTTCCACTTCCTTGTCCATAGCCGAAGCCACTGCCAACTCCTGAGTTAAAGCCGCCGCCACCACTACCTTGGCCATAGCCATAGCCGCTACCTGAGCCGCCACCTGAGTTGAAGCTGCTGCCGCCGCTCCCTTGGCCATAGCCATAGCCGCTACCTGAGCCGCCACCTGAGTTAAAGCCGCCTCCACCACTACCTTGGCCATAGCCATAGCCGCTGCCTTGGTCAAAGTTGTAGCCAAGCGGGGGGAGATACCCACCAACGCCACCTTGTCCAAGCCCATATCCGGATCCAAATCCAGAACCGGAATCAAATCCGGATCCCGATCCATAACCGGTACCCGCACCATATCCGGATCCAATACCACTTCCACTTCCTATACGGCCCGGTACAAAGCCTGGTATCGTTCCAGACCCGAGACCGATACCATTTCCATACCCAACACCCAATCCGGTCCCTACTCCAACGCCACGTCCGTATCCGACGCCAAAGCCTTTTCCATGACCATGCGCTATATTGGCCGTTTGATCGATGTGACCGTCCTCATGTGGGGAACCGAGTGTAGAATGGTCAAGATCGTCCGGCGGGGAACCGAGTGTAGAATGGTCAAGATGATCCTGTGGCGAAGAAATGGATGGGTCATGGTCCTTCGAAACAGGATGAACATTGTACCATGGAGCAACTGGGCTGTCATTGGCTGTTGGAGAAACCACGGATGTGTCCGAGAGGATTCGTCCATCCGACAGGCCCATGCTGATCGCCATAAGGAAGCCAAGACAGAGCCATTGTGAACGACCCATTTCAGTACACAAGCCCTTTTTCTCGAGTGTGATATGCCTTGACATGACATGGGAAAGTGCCTTGTATTTATAGATCATGTTGCATGAAATGCATGAAGTATGTCATCGACCCCAAGTAATTGCGTCTAAACAACTTTCAGGTGCCCGGAAGCTAGGGACCATGGCATTCTTATGTTTGACATATAGGAGATGGTGGTGGGCAATGAGAACAGGATTCTTAACTACTAGTTCTTATTCATGACAAAACGATTTTTGTAAAACAAGGGACATATCGACCATCTTACCAATGACTAACACGGATACTTCTCTTACTCAAGCAGTTGGTGACTCTATGAGAGCAGAAACCTTGCCCCATGCTCCTACTCATGTTGTCCAAACCCTCATCTTTTATGTACTTGAACTCGAATTGAATGAACACTTCCCGTAGGAAAGCATGCATACGTTAGCCCCTATTTAGGCACTCATATTTCTCATATTCTATGCATCGTACTTAAAGCCAGCAGAAAGTTTACACTGGCTTTAACTTACAAAATGTGAGATGTGATGCACTCCTATAATTTTCTTGTACCCGAAAGCTGCTCCAATGACAAATGACACACTCGTTCATTGCAAATCTTCTCACTAATTATCTTGCAACATATTTTTCGATAGGATATTGGACTAATTACAAATTCAGACATTCGTACACTAATGGTAGAAAAATGCATACAATCCCAGAGAAGATAGAGCCGAGCTCAAAATACATGTAAATTAGCGTCTATAAGAACACTCATCTCAGGAAATAACTTTTCGTACAAAAAAGTGTTTGAGACTATTGGGGAGGAAAAATGGCAGCTATCACTTTATTTACCATTATACAAATTTGCTAATTAACCACAATTTCACGGGCAGACCAGCCATTCACAGAATCCAGAAATTACCTTCAGTCCTGATAATGTAGGTTGGCTGAGGACTCTCTCTGCAACTTCTTCGGCACTTCTACCCCTCATATTGGCAGTCACCTTACGATGACAGCATCAAATAGAATGTTTTGCAAAACACCAGAAAATATAAGCACATTGAAACTTATAGAAGAGAAGCCGAATCCATATGCAAGCCACCGTGATCTGATCTAAGGCCCGTAATTGTGCCTCCAATCGCTCCAGCATCTCATCTGTGATGTCAACGGCAACTTTACGTTGAACCAATGACTTCCTACTCTCAACAACTACAGCTATGTTCTTCGTTGTTTATCATTTAAGCTTCATGCGGTTACAAATCCAGGTAATCGCAAAAATAGTAACAGAGAACCTGGCTTTCTAAGAAGACTCCACCTTCAATTTCTTTCAGGTTATTCTAGCTTAACGTGGTTCCGCTGCTCACTATATCTATAATACCACCTGCTATACCCATCTAAACACAGCAAATCACAGATGAGCAGTGTGGATGGATTAGAGGAGCTTAAACAACCTCTGGACAAGAAAACAATGCATCCTAAACAAGAGTTGCAATAGAAAATAAATAAAACGAACAAACAAGAAAAATGAAAAAGTTACTAAACAATAAAAAGTTTAGACTTCAAAAACTAATATATAGCAACATGCACCCTAAAGGCTAAAACATACAAGGCAACAACAAATTTTATCCACCTCGAAATTTCTTTCCTCCATTACCAGCCAATAATATATAATTATATTTTGCCACCAAATACCGTTTCAAATTAACTTGTATGCATATTATTTAGTTTTTTATACACATGCGGCAAGGTAATCCTGCTTTGTGAATGGTTTTTTACTATAATCAAACCGTTTGGTTACACGGTTAACCCATGATTAAATTTTCACCATTTTATGTTTCATAAACTCACAATATTAAGTAAGTTATAAATTATGATTATCTAAACTAACTTTTCCCTCACAAAATATTAAATATTTTAGCCATCTAAATTATGATAAACTAATGTTACAAACTAAAAATAAGTAAATACAAACTATAAATTGATAATCTTATTAAAGAGAAACTTTAACAATTAAATATTTTAAGATTAAGATCGAGGTAAAGATGAGTTTTGTAATTAAATATAAAATGACTAAATAAAAATTAGTTAAATTAGTAAAATAGTTACAATATAGCCTTCTACTATTATCATTTATATTTGAAGTAAGTTTGGTTAAATTAATCGAGTTTATCCCTATTTTTATATGCTATTTTACCATTTTTGTTCCATTTAGTTCAAATCTGTCGGAAAATCAATAAATCCGGTGACAGTTTACAACCCTACTATAGATTGGTCCGGCCTGAGTCTGATATTAAGAGCAAGCTAACTGATGGCCCGGCCCATTCCAAACTCCATAGATTCTTGTATATATATTATTCATTTGTCACGTCGTTGTAAGTCTCTCAAACTCTCCATAAATCCTCACAAGTATTTTCACTTCTATTTGAAAAAAAAAAATGGTTTAAGCTAACAAGTATATGAGCACTAGGGCACATAGTTTCAAATTTTCTTTTTTACTTCTAAAAATTTCTCTAGTCAATTCCATTTAATGATGATTTTAAGAGTCAAACTCTATAAATAAATCCATAATAATAGATTTTATACTGATTCTAAATCCATTAGTAAAAGTTATTAAATACTTTAATTTTTTATTTACCTAAATGAATATTTTAAAGTAATATATTTATCAATTTGAAGTGTCAAATGAGCAGTATATGATAATTTTATATAAAGTTTTATATATTCAATTGAAAAAATAATGTAAATACCTCCAAGTAACTTGGAGGAGAGTTGACTATACTCTACGGCATTGTTGAGTCAAGTCCTTGTCTAAAGTACTTCATAAGAAGGGTTGCCAAAGAATTTTTACAATGTGGAATGACATCATTTATCAAAAGTATATCTTTAAGACCTTAAATCTTAAACCAACCAAAATATGACAAAATTTTTTAAAAATAAACAAATATATTATATACTTTCTCTCCTTATTGAATTAGAGTATGTCGTGAAAATTGGAGTATATCTTTCACATATAAGATTATTATAGTTTACTTCATTATAATAAAGAGGTACAAGTGATGCTTTTTAAACACTGGGCGGTGTAATCTTATATGTGATGCTATAAACCGAAGGAGAGAGTATACTTTGACTCAAATATTAATGTCTAATCAATTTCCAAAATTATATTTTATTTTCTAGCAACTTCATTGCTTGCATGACAAAATATAAAATCATAGAGGAATATATCAGAGATTCAGATCCTATATAAATCTACTTCAGGGTCTCGTCATGCTCTGCATGTGAACTCGGAATGGAAGATATCATAAATTCTCTTGTTCTATCATGCATGGCCATGAGTTCAAAATTTCCATCCGTGATAAGCCAAATTCTTTTTTTTTCTTTCGTTTAAAACTTTGCTTGGATTGATAGATTTTGAGAGAACGAAAAAGAATAGAATTTAAGAACAAAAAAAAAGATAAGAAATATAAAACATATCATTTCTTACATGTATTTATGGCCCTTTTTTCTCGAATTTCCTGACAAGAATTGTGAGGAAATCATTTGTGAAGGGAGATTCCATTAGGCCCACCTTTGAATACCAGTTGTCGTCCGGATTTTGAAAAGTGCTTTATGGTCAGTACTCGAAATTTAGTTCTCTTAAAATGTTAAACAAATTAGGTTTTATATTCAAGATTGAACATTATGTATTTTCCTTATATAAACAAAAGTACTTTGATCAATTATTTATATCATTTCAATCTGGATGAACCTTTCATTGAATCTCTATTTAATATTACACATGATTTTTGCCTTAAATGTACTTCACAAAATAAACACTTTTACTTTTTTATAATATCAAAGATTAGGTCATATATTCAAAAAATAATAATAATGAGATTAGGGAAAAGTCAAATTTTACATCATTTGGATTTTACTAAGTATGATATTTGTGTAGATTGTATTAAAAACAAGGAAACAAACTACATGTTCAAACATCTTGCCATAAGAAGTAATGAACTACTTCAACTAATTCACACCAATATTTGTAGTCCTTTTGACATTCCTCTGTGACATGACAAAAAATATTTCATTATATTTATTTATGACTTCTCGTGGTATTGTTACTTGTATTTACTACATAAAAATTCTCAATAATTAAATGTCTTAAAAATATTTATTAATAAGGTGGAAATGCAATTAGACAAAAGAGTTAAAGTTGCAAGATCCAACTGAGGTGGTGAATATTATGGTAAATGTGATGAAAACGGTCAAAATTTAGGTCTGTTTGTAATGTTACTTCAAAATTGAGGCATTTGTGTTCAGTACACAATGTTGGGTACACCTCACTAAAATAGTATGGCTGAAAGGCAAAATTGTACTCTTATAAAAACGGTTATGAACATGTTAAATTATATTACAATACTCGTATCATTGTAGATGAATGCATTAAAGACTGTAACATATCTGCTAAATAGGGTCCCTAGTAAGGCTGTTAGAAAGACTCATTATAAATTATGGATAGGAAGAAAGTAATTTGAGGCATTTCCATGTTTGGGGTTGTCCAAGAGAAGTAAGGACATATAATCCAAATGAAAGAAAATTCAATGCAAAGACCATTACTAGTTATTTCGTCAATTATTTTAAAAAGTTCAAAAGGTATAGATTTTACTATCTTAGCTATTGTACGAAAATAGCTAAATCCGACAATGCTTGATTCATTGAGAATGGTATAGTTAATGAGAGTTTAGAACTACAAAAAGTGGACATTCAAGAAACATTAGCAGAAACATCTCCCGCCAGTATTTCTTCCCATATTGTTGCCCCTCTTGTTGCATCATACTTAAATAATGTATGGGAATAACAAATGACAGTACAAAATTCACGTAAAAATGAACTATCCCATAATGTAAAATATCAAGTGAACAAATTGTTCAACCAAAAATATCATTATGATGGTCAAAAAGGGAACGAAAATCAACTATTTCGAATGATTATATAGTTTATTAACTTGAATATGATTGTGATTTGAACATTGATAAAGATCCAACTATTTTCACACAAGTTATGGAATGTTACAATTTAGAAAACAACGCAATTCCATAAAACAAGAATTAAAGTCAATTAATGACAACAAAGTCTAGAACTTAGTAGAGTTGCCACAAAGACCAAAACAAATCCGTTGTAAATGAGTCTTTAAGACCAAACGTAACACTAAAGGCAATATCAAAAGGTGTAAAACACGGGCTTTTTGCCAAACAATTTTAGTTTTGACTTGGTTGTGACCCAGATCAAGTTGCTTGTCTGACATTTTTTGTCATGTGCATATGTATGGTATGATATGTGTGAATCATAGCCTTAATCATCATCAGTGCTTTGCGCCTCCTAACTGGACACTATACCGTCTCAGCTTTTATTTATAATTTTTTTTAGATAAGTCTAGATAGGTTTAAAACCATATTTCAGTAAATCTAAATTGTTTGTCATGTATTTGAAACCCCTTTCAAATTGTCCTAGCCCTGTGGAACCTCTAACATTATTCTCAAGGTCATCCCAACCAATTAGGGTGAAAACCTTAAGTTTAAGGTTTGTGGTCAACCCATACATCATTAGATATGCCTTAGTAATTGGGAGCTTACCTTTTTTTCTTTTAAACCCCCCTCTCATTCCCCTTTTCATTTCTTTCCTCATCATTTCCAACACTTCTACCTCACCTTGGTCAATCCTCTTCTTTCTTTGGCCTCTTCTAACTCCCTTAAATCTTCCTAAGACAAACCAAGGTATAGGGTTTTAGGTCTTCGTATGGGAAGCCCCAAGAGACCTCCCCTTAGTTCGTTGGAAATAAACCCTCTTCCTCTCCTTGTTAGTTGTGTGTGCTTGATGCTAGATATGCCTTGGTTGTTGAGTGTTTTGCATTTGTTTATGATTTTTTACTTGTAACTAGTTGAGTTACGACTAAATAGGTAGTAGTTTCATAATTTTTTCATATAAAAATTAATTATTACATATTTTTAAATGCTTGGTGGTCACTCTTTTAAACAAATATGGTAGAAAATTCACAAGACATGTTCGATATCCTGGTGTCCTAGGTGTAGAGAAACCACACAAATACATCATCTATGAGGATGCAGACTACCCGCACTTGAAATTTTCAATCACTCGCCTATTCTCTTAGTTCAACTAGTCCAACTTTAGCTAGATCATTCAACTTTTATGATCTGAATCAGCCCATATGCTCCCATTTTTAATAAGATTCTGAATTAGCTCGATAACCAAAAACCCTGGTTACTGGAAGGTGCATCAAATCACCTCGGGAGAGCTTGTAGAGTTTTTTGGTCCATTAAAGTCATGCAGAACCTGACAAAAGAATACCCAACGATCGTTGAATTTTATAAATAGACCAAGAGATTTGAACCTTATTCTTACATGACCCGATTAATTCAATGAGGCACATGGAAGGTCCTACGCCTATCTTTGCTCTTATACATGCTACGACTATGGTCGCCAACATCCTTTTTTATTGGACATTCAGTCTTAGCTACAAGAATCCATAATCGAATGCGATAAACATAGAGAAAATCAGAAAAAAATTTATCCAAGGGATGGAAGGGCAGAGAGGCCTTTGTTTGATATGCCTATCCCTTCCTCAAGGATCTTAGACGAGGGAACCCTAGGGGAGCCACCGACTCTCTTGCTTACGTAGGTGCTTTCATCTAAGGCAGAACAATCGTGGTGGACGGGCCTACAAAGGACGCATATTAGAGTAAGTTCTCCAGAAGCCTTTGATAGTCATCCTTCAAAAAAAGCACATTTCACCGTCAAAGCATTTTGAAAGTACAAATAAAGCCCTTAAAATCAGACCATCCATACGAGAGCTAGCTCGACCTTAGATCAAAGTTCCATGCCCACTCCCTCTCTGGGCCTTCTTCGTTTCCACGGATTCCTGTCTGAGAGTTGCGGGAACTCCCATTAATTGTTAACCTTCTACATCACCATCTAGAGTGGCTAGAATTTGCTCTAAGCAACTAGTTAGTGTTCAATCAGGACTGCCTCCTTATACAGCCTAAGGATCACCTAATGAATGGTCTCGGGGTTATCGGCTAAGAAATACGGTAGTGCGGTCTTTCCCCGCCCTTTGTTCCACTCTCAAATCCAACTTATGTCATGGCTAGGTAAGAAAATAGGTGAGATTCTACAATATGAACCTACAAAATCCCTCAAATTGTATCTTGATACACCCTTTATCTCAAGTTTCAACGAATCCATAAGACCAGCCTTAGGCCTCTGAAACTAATAGATGTGTAGAATAGACCGCTAATCGCAAACCTTTAATCGCTGTACTCTTCTCCCTTAGCGCACAAGCACCTTTGCTCCAGCCGCAGATAGGTTCTTTGTACACAAGTGTGACCTCTCCTCCCACCCTACACCCTTCCAAAAAAAAACATTAAGGGGTGTCTTGTTCAAATCATTGGTCCAGAACTGGGATGGGGGAGTTGTTCAAACTAAGAGCCCAATCTTTGATCAGTTGGGTAAGCGACCACCTTACTTTTATTTCCTTTCCCTCCGTCCTGCAAATCTTCATAAGATTCAAACCTGCGACTAGTCACTTAATGGCCGACCATTCTATCCTATTTTCAAAAGATTGACATGAGAAGCCGAAGCAGAAAGCCCACATACATGTACTTGGGCTTAATTTGCTGCATTCAGCCCCCCATCAAGCTAGGCGCTAGCTATTCCAGAGGAACGGGAGCATCCTCACTCAAATGGCTCTGGAACTTCGGCATCCACCCCGTTTTTGTCTTTCTGATGTGCCTTGATGAAGCCTTAGCGCACAAGCGAGCGCTAAGGCGGAAGCAAGCACCTGCGAAGGTTGAGCCGGAAGCAAGGCCTTAGAGCGCACAAGCGCGAGGCCGCCACCGCCACTACCTTGGCCAAAGCCGTAGTCGCCGCCAGCCCAATTCCCACCAATACCCTTGTCGAACCCGCTGCCACCGCTTCCTTGCCCATACCCGAAGGCGCTGCCAACAGCTGATTTGAAGTTGACCATAGCCATAGCCGCTACCAAAGCCACCACCTGAGTTGAAGCTGCCGCTGCCACTAACTACCACCACCGCCACCTTGTACAAGACCATATTCGGATCCAGATCCAGGACCGGAACCAAATCCGGACTAGATCCGTAACCGGTACCTGCACCATATCCGGAACCAATAACACTTCCGCTTCCTAAACGGCCCGGTCCGAAGCCTGTTATCGTTGGAGACCCGAGACCGATACCATTTCCATACCCAACACCAGATCCGGTGCCGTGTCCATTTTCCATGACCATGCCCTATATTGGCCGTTTGATCGATGTGAGGGTCAGGACTCGGCAATGAGTGTCCATCCGGGAAGTGATCGTCGTCCAGCTGGGACCGAGGGTATAATTGTCAAGATGATCCGGTGGCGAAGAAATAGGTAGGCCGTTGACCATCGCAATAGGATGAATATTGTACCACGGAGCAACTGGGCTGAGGACGCCCTCAACGTCCATGTCATCGGGTGTCGGTGAAAACACGGATATGCCCAAGACAGAGCCATTGTGAACGACCCATTCCAGTACACCGGCCTTCTTCTTCTAAGTGTGGTATGTGCCTTGACATGACATGGGAAGTGCCTTGTATTTATAGACCATGTTGCATGAAATGCACGATGAATGTCATCGATCCCAATTAATTGCGTCTCTTCAGGGAACATGTCGACTATCTTTACCAATGACTAACACGTCTACTATTGTTCAGGCAGGTGGTCGCCCTATGACTATCTTTACCAATGACTATCAGAAACTTTGCCTCATGCTTCTACCCATGTCGTCCAAAATTTCATCCTTTTATGTACTTTAACTCAAATTGAATAAAAGCTTCGCGTTGTACTCATATTCCATGCATAGTTTAAAGCCAGCAGAAAGGTTGCATTGGCTTTGACTTGCAAAAATGTGAGATGCAATGCTCTCTTACGGCTTCAAGTATCCCAACGCGGCTCCTGCATATTGCTGCTCCAAAGACAATCTGCAACAATTCAGAACGACACACTCGTTCCTGGCAAATCTTCTCTCCTTATGAAGGTTGCTCCATAGACACAAATTATCTTGACGTATTTTTTGATAGGGCACTCAACTAATTTCAAATTCACATAGTAAAATGTATGCAATCCCCGAGAGAACAAAAAACTCCGCTCAAAGTACATATAAGTTAATATCCATAATAACACTCAATCTCACAAATAAAGTTTAAAGAAAAAATTGGTACAGATGACGTTGGAAATGTTGTTGGCGTTGCTGCAGGTGCCGGAACACATGAAAATAGAGTATCCTAATACGATTGGAAAAGGAGAGGTCACTTGATACGTCAGGTTCCAAGTTTATCCAGTAAAATGGGCCATCTTGGAGTTTCCTCATCAAATATGTAAGTCAACGGTGACACAAGTACGCCACTGCCTCCAATCTATAAAGAAAAAAAATGCTTAATCACCAAATACTGGCACGGGAACCCCCATTCATTTTACGCTAGAAAGGTGATAGGAAACTAGAAAAAAAAAAGATATTGTGAGAACATGTACAATTAGAAGATTCCTAACTATTTATCCGAAGTGTAAACTTTAAACCAAACAAGTGCTGACATGAACGAATCAGGAATTTAAAGAAAAAACACAGAATCATGAGAATCATCTAAAGATATCAATATGCAGAACTCACAGCTCTAAGCTGCTGAATGGACTTATAAAGAGCTTTCTTGGGCACACAAATAACTACAGCGAAGAAGTCTGCTTTGACATTTCCATGGTCCTTACAGAAGACTGGACTTATGGTTGGTCCCTAGATAGTGAATAAAGATAATGAGCATCTTAGAGCCAAGCATAAAAGACTTATTCATTGATTAAATCACACTACATAACAGGAAATAGCGCAGACAGCGAGTCAGCAATATATAGAATCAAATCACAACTAAGATGAAAACATTTTGGTCTTAGGCGGTGCACAATGTTATTTAAAAGAGAAAACATAAAAAATTCAAGTGGTCAATTTTATAATGGAATCTCAACAGATTTCTTTCCCATTACATTATACAACAACACTGACACGCTCCTACTACACACTAGTGGGACCTAGGAGGTCTTCTATACAAAGTAAACCGCGAAGCTAGCTAGAGCTTCATAGATTTGGGCCCTGGTAATGCTTTTTAAAGAGAGGCAAATGAAGTCCTTGAGGCATACATAATAGAATCTCTTCCCTCACATGAATATTGGGGAGGAAAAATTGCAGCTGTAACTTTATTGACTATTATACAAATTTGCGAACCACAATTTCATGAGCATGATATCATTCACAGAATTCAGGCAATTACCTGCAGTCCTGATAATGTAGGTTGGCTAAGGACTCTCTCTGCCACTTCTTCGGCACTTCTACCCCGCATATTTGCAGTCACCTTACAATCACAACACCAAAAAAGATGTATGCGCTTAGAACTGAAACACCATAAAATATTAACACATTGAAAATTAAAGAAGAGATGCTGAATCTATTTTCTTCAAGCTACCGTGAACTGATCTAAGGCCCGTAAATGTGCCTCCAATCGCTCCAGCATCTCATGTGTGATGTCTAGAACACCTTTACGTTGAACCAATGATTTCCTACTTGCAACAAGAACAGCCTGCAGACAGCTATCTTCTTCATCGTTTATCATTTAAGCTTCATGTGGATTCAAATCCAGGCTATCGAAAAAATAGTAATAGAACACCTGGCTTTCTAAGACGACTCCACCTTCAATTTCTTTCAGGTTATTTTCACGCAATGTAGTTCCGCTGCTCACTAAATCTATAATACCATCTGCTATACCCATCTAAACAGAGCAAATGACAGATGAGCAGTGTGCATGGACTAGAGGAGCTTAAACAACCTCTGGACAAGAAAACAATGCATCCTAAACAAGCAAATAGATACTCTGGTGCTCAGCACCAAACTAGAGTTTCAAAAGAAAATAAATAAAAAGAACAAACAAGAAAAAAGAAAAAATTCACAAAACAATAAAAAGTTCAGACTTCAAAAATTAATATCTATATATATATATATATATATATATATATAGCAACATGCACCCAAAAGGCTAAAACATACAAAGCAACAACAAATTTGTCAGTTTTTCACAATCCAATAATAAGGTGTGAAAACAAATGGTCCAGTGAACAATCCACTAACTGATATCACATCGAAGACAAAAATATAGTTGCATGAGATGATGAGAATTCCAACTAAAGTGGATAAAAAGTAGATCCATTGAAAAAAAAGCAAAAAAATTACTTTGAATTCAAAACAAGAATGTCATCATAACCATTTCAACATCCCAGTAAGTCTAGAGCGAGTGGCATGAGCAACATTTCTTATAATGGATCATTTTCTAGCATTCAATTGGATGACATAGAATCCACGTGAGAACAGAGTAGCCATAGGTTCTCTCAAACTAAACGCCAACCACTAAATAGCATTATACAAGCATCTACTCCACACATCATTAGAAGGAAAAGATTCTTACTGCTGGTGTTGCTTCCAGTGCTCCATCTGCCGTGGAAAATGTAACATACTTTAAGCCTTTATCATTGGCAAACTTGGGACCCAACTGTGCAAATGAAGACCTGATTAACATTGATGTGACGAATATAATAGGCATGCATTGAACACACATGTATGAATGCAGAAATACAAAGTAGATATGCAAATGGACACCAATAAGCAGGGATGTGAAAACACTCAACTTACATAGGTAAATCCGGTGACTACCCTGAAAGGCCTTTCTTCACTCCATTGAGACATTTGAGCCAGCTTATCGAGAGAATTGACGTTTTCAAAAATCCCATATTTAGGGATCTGATAGATCAGAGACAGTAAGTATCATCAAAGACATTTGTCGGCATCTTAAAGATCAATATTACATAATACTTACTGCTAGTGACAATCGACAATCTCCATATCCAAGGGTATCGTGGACTATGATAAGATCTTCATTGTCCTATCAAAATCGACACCAACAATATCAAACATATATTTACATAACTAAAAATTTGACTCGAATATTTAAATAATAGCAAATACTATTATTTCCTAAAAAGATCAATTAGGGAAGACATAAGCAAATGTTTTCATGTGTTTCCATATTATACTCAATATAGACTATAACGACATCACCACCGGCCTCATCCCAAATCATCATCATCATACACCAACAATATCAGACATATATTTACATAAATAAAAATTTGACTCGAATATTTAAATAATAGCAAATACTATTATTTCCTAAAAAGATCAATTAGGGAAGACATAAGCAAATGTTTTCATGTGTTTCCATATTATACTCAATATAGACTATAACGACATCACCACCGGCCTCATCCCAAATCATCATCATCATACACCAACAATATCAGACATATATTTACATAAATAAAAATTTGACTCGAATATTTAAATAATAGCAAATACTATTATTTCCTAAAAAGATCAATTAGGGAAGACATAAGCAAATGTTTTCATGTGTTTCCATATTATACTCAATATAGACTATAACGACATCACCACCGGCCTCATCCCAAATCATCATCATCATACACCAACAATATCAGACATATATTTACATAAATAAAAATTTGACTCGAATATTTAAATAATAGCAAATACTATTATTTCCTAAAAAGATCAATTAGGGAAGACATAAGCAAATGTTTTCATGTGTTTCCATATTATACTCCATAATGTAGAGTATAACGACATCACCACCTGCCTCATCCCAAATCATCATCATCATCATACACCAAAAATATCAGACATATATAGCAAATAATATTATTTCCTAAAAAGATCAATTAGGGAAGACACAAGCAAATGTTTTCAAGTGTTTCCATATTATACTCCATAATGTAGAGTATAACGACATCACCACCACCTCCTCCTCCTCCTTCTCCTCCTCCTCATACACCAACAATATCAGACATATATAGCAAATACTATTATTTCCTAAAAGATCAATTAGGGAAGACATAAGCAAATGTTTTTATGTGTTTCCATATTATACTCCATAATGAAGAGTATAACGACATCACCTCCTCCTCCTCCTCCTCCTCATCATCATCATCATCATCATCATCATGGCTTTAAGACTTTTATGTAAAGTTGGTTGAAATTGTACATAACATCATCGTCATCATCATCATGGATTTTGTGTTTAGTCTATAAATATGGCTTTAAGACTTTTATCCAAAGTTGGTTGAAATTATACATAGTTTGCTTGATTATCTCTCTCATTCCTCTTTGATTCGCCTTATTCTCTTCATTTCACCTTAATTTTTGTCCTCTGATCATTCATCTATTTTTCCAGAGCTAATCATCCACTAGTTTCATTTCCTAAAAGAGAAGGAAGATGCAATACAAGCTTTTAATTGAAAGTCGTGGACAACCACTATCATTGTTACAGCTTCCTCCATCTGTTCAAATGAACAGGAAAATAATCACAAATCGCCATTCTCTCAAATTATATGTCACCTCAATGCCCAAATAACATATTTTAATCTCTTCTTGCCACTTTTATCCAAGTATATTCAAGCATTCTTCATTGCCTCTGAAACAAGTATTTGGCCTTGTGCATGATAAAACCACCTTGGGAAACTTTTTGAACGATATTTGTTATGTAATTCAATTTGAAATTTTGCTAAAATGAAAATCAACACAACAGTAATTCTTCTTTTTTCTTCCTCATACAAACCATAACATTCTCATTCACATAACTATTCATTATATATGGCTCTATAGAGAACAAAAAACTGGGCTACAGGTTAATAGTCACTTTCATTTACTGTGAATATGTCAACCGTAACATACAGGAACTACGTAGCTGAGTATACCTGCCCATACTCACTGACAGTGTCAAGACCAACTATCCCAAGGTCTAGATCACCAGAAAGCAACTTGCGGACAATGTCTTTTGGCCGTTGAAACCAGACCTCAAGAGCAGAAAGCTGTAGAATGGAAGTAAGGATATTGATATTAAATGCCATGTAATAAACCCTACATGCACCTCCCAAAGTAATTAGAGGAATCAGAAGATTCAAAGTGATACTAGGCTAGGCAAGGACAACTTCAAGAAGGCCTTCAATGGAATATCTTTGCCTCACATAATATGGTATGAAAGTTTCTCATGACAACAAAATCAAATGTTGGACCCATGATAAACTGGGAAAGATAGATAAATGTATTTGAAAACCTCCAACCTCGTAAAAGAGGTATACAATGCCTTCAAATTTTATAACGTTTATAACTTGTGTAATACGAAGGATGGTTTTAACTATAATAAGATTGTTACATCAGCCTCACTACTTCCATGCTCATAAAAGAGAAGTACAACACATTCCTTACAATTTTATACAAAAAATTGTATGTAACGTCAGTAATTCAACATCACGCAAAAAAAATAACTAAGGAGCTCATACTAGAATGCAACCGAATCGTTGAATTTCTCAATATCCAAAGACACCCTCTAGGTATCCCAACATTCTGCATTCTTCACAGTTAATTAGCTCACTGAATACAATTTTTAGACTTTGAGAAAGCTGAATTAACAAGATAAACGCTACCATTTCAACCGCAAACAACGATAACGAAAAAAACCCGCTAATTTGACCAAAAAAAAAATCTACACAATTGACAACAACGAATCTAGCAGGAGCTCTTTGCAAACCTGAGGAATGTCCGCAACGTACTGCCGAGGATTCAACTGCCGCACCGACAACTGGCAATCCTGACGCCACAAAGATCAAACTTTTAAGCAATCATGATCATACCAGTCTCGTAAAAGGCCACGAGGTCGAAGAGAGCCGCCAGCTTGAAGAGGATACCTTGAGAAGGTCCAGGGTTTCGGCGGCGAGGCGGCCCTTGCTGGGGAGGCCGAGGCGGATGGCGTCTCGGTCGTGCAGGGCCGCATTGAGGGCGACGGCGGGGGCGGCGGAGACGTTGCAGGAGACGAGGCGGGGATGCGGCCAGAGGCGGGCGGAGGGAAAGGGGGCGGCGGCGGAGAGCTGCCGGAGAATGTCGACCGCGGGCGATGCGGCCATTGAAGGGGCCGTCTAAGAAACTGTGCTGCCCTCTTCTAAAGGCTCAGTGTAAATAAATGCGACGCGGTAGTATGGGTTGCCCCATTTTTGTAACCCATCATGCGCGGCCTTTCGTGGGCTGTTGGATATGATTCAATGGCCTACAAACGCCCTACCCCATACCTGCTCGACACCTGCCCAACCGTCCGATCACCCGCCCAACCACCCTTGCCCCCCCATCCAACCCCAGCCCCCCCAGCCCCCATCGCCCTACGGCACCCTCCTCACCTCTCTATCGATAAGACAGGAGGAGGGCGGCGGGATGGGGAGACCACGGTGGCTAGGGCGGGGGCGGGCCATGGCGCCTTAGGTAGGGGGTGGGCCACGATGGGGTTGGGCTGGCGGGCGAGTCTCGAGCAGGTCTAGGGAAGGGGGGCGTGGGCCTAGGGGAGCTACCGTGGGCCGTTCGATTAGATCCAACTGCCTAGATGGGGCAGCATTGGTACACTATGAAAATGGGATAGCCCATACCAACGTTGCTATATATATATATATATATATACTGCCCCCTTTTGGTAGCGCATCATGATCCAACGGCCCAC